>BLKR01009962.1:0-76427 GCA_011170035.1 Teleogryllus occipitalis
ATTGCAAACAAATACCTATTAACATTGTCGGAAACAAATATTAACGCTAGAGATTTTTGTTTCATGAAATCTCTTTTTAAAAATAGATCTTGTATTAAGATAAATTGAACACCCTGTTTTTTTAAACTGCAAATGCTTCACTTTCTTTTCGCATCGAAAAGGAGATAATCTTGTCGTGTACCTGGTGGTGAGGGGGAACCGTGTTAGGTGAGTTAACTTTAAAGACCCGAGTTCGAATCCCGACGAGTGGAAAATATTTTCTGCTGCAGTAGGTCTTTTTTTTGTTTCTTTTTTGCAGGTTCACATAGTCTGTATTGAATATTGCCTAGCAATTACGAATAATACGTGAAAATATATGCTGTTGAGGCAACACTTGTTTTGAACATAAAACTCTTTCTAAATAGTACGTATAGTAAGATAAACTTTATTTAGGTGAGTAAACTTAGACCATTCACTTTGATTCTCTAAATTAAAATTGACGTAACTGAGAACAGTGTCGTCATAAGAGTTATTATGAAACATATATCCTTCATTTTTAAAATATTAGGCCCCGAAACGCGCCTCGAATTAATTATTAATATATTAGCAATAGCTATTTATATATAATATAATTTCATAATTATTTCCAAAGAACCGGAACGCCGTACCGTCGCGTACCAACAGAAATCAAGCCTTTTATATTGAGATATACCAAAATTTCTCTACTTTAATATCTTGCAAAGATCTTAGCGTCCGGCTTGCTGGGTCAATGGGTCACGATATATTATAAACCTTATTACCTTTATAATGGATTATAGGATCCGCTGACGATACAGCGCAGCTTGGAATCTGAAATAGAATGATTCTATATTTCTAGTTCGTTTCTGTTTGGATTGACTAAATGAAAGATCACTTTCTTTTCTAAAGAACAAAATTTAACAAAGTTTATTGTTACCTTTTTAGCAAACAATTTAGTGAATTTAATAAATGATTTGATGTTAGGCCTTTGATCAAGATATCTTTGAATTTACAGTTTTATACCGTGGTTAACTTATCTATTCTTCGTTGATGTCCCTCGTAGACTTCTCAGTCGAAATATCTTGCGAGCTTGCCGTAGTCCAAAGTCCCAAGAAATCCTCTTCTGCCCCAATCCAAGCTGGTCTCAAACTATCAAAATTATCAGTCCCGATTACGTCCTATGACATAGTCCCGAAATCTAATACTCGATTACCACTCCCGACAAAGTCCCAATTTATGCATCAATATTACTTCCACATGCAATATCTGCAATATCATTTACTGTCCTTAAAATTTCACAATCTGGTAACCCGACTCTGACTATCTGCACTACACTCGCTCCCTCTCACGAACCTACGATCAGTTCAGACACGCGATGCCGGTCAGAATGAAATCTTCCTGCATGATTCACCCCTCGAAGACTTCGTATTACTACCTTCTGTTTTTTCATAACATTTGACCGTCCTTCTCTCACCCAGCCAATCCATTCGTTCGTTATATTTTGGTGTAGCTGACCTTTCGATCGTCTAAACTTCTTCGTCCAATCCCAAATTTTCTACTTTCGGCATCTAGCCACCTCTTAATGCATTTACAAAAACAAAAACTACATTGTTTATTCACGGTCGTTGCTAAGCCCATGCTCTCGTGATATTTCCTAATGCATATTCCACCATATAGTCTACAAATAAATGTTAGTTTATTTTCATGTGACATATCGGTATGTCACAATATACAGGATATTCGGGGAAGAAATGTCGAATCTTCGAAAAATAGCTAAGACAATTTTAAGCTTATTTTGTCTAATAAACTACACGGATATTCCAAATGGCTAAGCCGCAATAAACATTCAAAAGTTGGTTTGGATATATGTTTTCTAGGCAACTATTTGCGTTGTAGAAGCATATAAACACTTCATTAATATCTAAATTGTTTATGATTAACAAAATAAATGAATACATTTGATCAGAAAGAAAAATTAACCTAGAAATAAAAAAGCACCCAATTTTCACAGTTCGACTGCTTTTTTATTTCTCGGTTAATTTTTTTCTGAACTAATATTTAATTTTCTATTGTTAATAATAAACATGTTACATGTTTCTGGTCTGTTTACATGATTCTAGAATGCAAAGTTTTGCGTAGAAATCATATTTTCAAACCAACATTTGCGTGTTTATTGCAGATCAGCCATTCAAAATATATATGTAGTTTATTAGACAAAGTATGATTAAAATTGTTTAAACAGCTTTTTTCAAACTCTCGACGTTTCCTTCCCCGATACTCTGTATATCCATGCTTCTTTAAAACCAAAAACAATAATTTGCGTACTGCAAACTAATTAATTAAACCCATGGCAGTAGAACTGTTAACATAAGTACTGTCACACATCTTTCGCAGGATAAGGAGTAAAATTTAAAGAAAAATTATAGTTCACATGAATTTTGACAAATTGCGTCTTACTTTCTATGATATTCAAATGGTAACATTATATTACAATATTCAATTGGTTAACAATTTCGGCTAAAGAGTCTTGTTTGATAATTCTCCAATTTCGTATTGTAATAAGATATCTTATGATACTCATGTCGTAAATAACTATTTGACAACTATTATGTTTAGTGTATGTGTCTAGCAGGTTTTGTATTATTCTGAGAAACTGGATCATACGAATCACGTTTACTACGTTAATCACACAGGAGCACATGAATCTCAAAAAAGTATTTAATAGTATGCTAGCCTTGCTGATGAATCAACGTTTTATTGATGATTTTAATTTTGAAAATTTTCATTAGTTTGGATGTTTAAATATAGGTATCACATGTAATTACATGCCTGTTAAACACGATAGCATTATATGAAGCAAGAAACATTGTTTTTCATTTGATCATTCAACTTCATCAATCACTCAAAATTACTTTAATTTTCTCTGCTTATCAGTTTTTTAATCTCAGATCTTCGATGAAGACATGAATCAAATAACATCGTAGATATTTGAGTGTTTTAAAAATAATAACGTGAATAAATTCTTATATTTATTGAATTGGTTTTATAATAACCTGTAAAAACATGGGTTTTCTGTTGGTTTTGGGAATGTTGAAAAGATTCAAATAGTATAGGCAATGTTAAGCTGGCGACCTTTAACATTGTTTATTCGATATTTTTCTTAGGGATAGTTTTAAATGGTTAAACGTTTTCAAAGAGTGCACATTAGATACCTCGAATGGCCCGTTTCCGTTTAATCAACCGCTACGTTCTCCCTGTACAGATGGTCGTGCAAAATTCAAGGTTTTGATAGACTCGTAGAATGGCGGCCAACAAACCACCTTCGAACTCTGAAGATACTGAAATGTAGTCTGTGTTGGGAAGGTCATATCACTTGACCACCAAGTTCGTTCTATGTATTTTCACTGGGAAATGCTAGAGCATTGATATTTACTAAACTGTAAACAAACGGTAAATCTATTTGAATTGTTATAACATCTGTTTTGCTTTCTTTTAGTAATATCAACTCGTTTTACCAAATACGTGAGTTTGTTATATTTTTACACGCTACAATTATTTAATTTTACAAGTATTTATTTTCAAGCATTTAGGAATTCATGAAATTTCATTGAAACGTTCGCCAATCTAAAACCCTTTTAAATGTATATTAAATATATTAATGTTGTTTAAAAATATGTATTAACAATGCGTAGATTTAGCACATGAAGCTCTGATTTGAATATTATACAATGAAATCATCAAATTAACAGTTTTAGAAAGGAATGATAAATTGAATTGAAAATATTAACTTAAAGTTTATATACGTTTATTTAGAAATTTCTATACTTGTGTAAATATTGTGATGTGTGATTCTACTCATGTGATCTTCCAAAACACAAAATTGAATATTTCTGTATTTGAAAACCTTAACACTACATTCATCCAATCCAGTGCATTTTATAGAAAACAGCTAAGCAATATGTTTCCCTATTTTTAATGGTAATGGTTAAACAAGAGGAACAAATAGTTTCTGACTCTCGGTGTTAACAGGGGACTTAAAAAAATTAATAATACAGTTATTCGGTTGCTCAACATCCCTTTGATAGAAAAACAGAAACAATTGTTTGGGCGTAATGCACCTTGAAAAATATTTTTTTTATAATCAATTTCTTTCCTATTTGATAAATATATCGACTTGAAAATTGTAGGACTTAAAAGAGAATATAAAAACCAAATAAAAGTTATGCTCATACTCGCCGTAAAAATACGAATTTAGCATAATTAAATTGGCCACAGAATTTGTTTACAAGCAAGTGCATTTTAAGCGTATGTGGCATGCAAAAGCGCGGCATTGGAGAACTGTTTTTTCAGTATGCCCATCCCACGCTATTCTGCTAGCGCGAATGAATTAAGCGCAAACAAATGGGGTCTACTAAGATGTTAATTTCTTATAAACAATTACATATATCTCGAGAACGAGATATAATAGCACCGAACGGATTCCGGAATTTTGCATCACATTTAAACGCCATTCAGATTAGACAATAAAAAAATTTGCAACAATTGCAAATTTATAAACAATTTCCAAATTTTGCAAATCTAAAGTGGGGAGAGTCTCCCGATGTCCCAGAACCAAAAACAGCGAATTAACAATTTTGCAACAATTTATAATTTTATAAACAAATTCGAAATATGCGTTAGAACGGCCGGGAAGGCTCCGCAAATTGTGCCTGAAATGAATATCTCAAAATAGCAGTTTGTCAGGAGTTACAAATCGATTACTAAAAGTTATAATAAATTTTGCTAAAATGATAAATATTTACTGGTCTATAGACAATCATTCTGGACGGAAAACCCCGCTTAGAAATATTTTTTCGTCGTGGCGTACGCGCAGGCAAACTACCTCCTTCGGCAGGGAAATATGACGATATTTCCGTCTCGTACGTAAACGAACTAGCCCCCTCCCCTGAGACAGCGTTCTTTCTGCCCCTTGGGATGTTGCACCAATCACAGACAACTGTGGTTCTACCTGCTAGCGATTGGTCAACGCGTCCCTCCCCCTGCCCTCCCCAGGCCGAGGGCTGTCCAAGTTTGTCGGGCGGTGTGGAAGATAGAATTTTGAACGACATTTTTCTGAGGGAGAGGGTACATTGTAATGTTTGTATGAAACTCCTTGTGGTTTACAATATCACAATTCCTTACTTTGTCAGGGGGACAAGTCCCGGGGTGGGCACCTTAGCCTTTGTGGCTTTTATCCTCACCCCCCACCGACGCGCAATACGCCGACGGGCTGACGTCCGAATCCAGTCGGAAGCCAGTTCGCCCTCGCGGCAACCTCCCCATACAATGCCTAAGTAGGGGCCGTCCTGCTAGCTCAGAGCTCCTAGCTTTCCAGGCTAGTACCGGAGTCGAAACAAAGCGCCACTCACATGCACCGGGAACAAGTACTCTATGCCCGGAGTATCGGGCCACTGCCACGACGAATCCGATAGCCCAACTGGGAGTCACCTGAACTAAGGTCCAGGTGGCTCGGAGACCCCTTCCCGTCTCCCCATTGCTTGCTGCCAGCTATCGACGTGGGTACCGCCGGAACCTGGGCAACCTGACAGATGGTATCTAGTTTCCCGTCGGACTTTAATGTGGAATCCGGAGTATTCTGAAAAGCATCCTTCGCCCAATCCTGCCCAAAGGACGACGCGCCATAGGCCCAACAGGTGGGTAGCCGGGCGAACTCGACTACCAGGAGCTTAGCATTGCCTTCTCACTGCCTGCATCTTCACCCTAACGACGTGAGCGGCGCCGCGAGACTCAGGATCCTGGTGGTCGTCTACCACACTCCACCAGAGACCACGACGACCTACGCCATCGTTTCCTCCCTGCGGGGTAAACTACGGTTGTAATCTGAACTATATTACTGTCAAACAAATGTCAGTAGTGTTATGAGATGCACGAAAATCAGCAATGCAGGATTAGTCATTTCAAGTGGAAAGAACCACCAGCGTATTCATCATAATATTTAGCAATAAATAATTCATTTACTATGTTGGCCTCAGAGGAACTGGTTTCTTTAAAAACTGATTTTAGTAATTTGTCGATTTCATAACAGCCTGAATATCACCACAAAACGCTTACCGCGTACGTGCACTTCCAAAAATCGAAGCATTGTTGTATACTTTGGAGGTAATTAGCTTTTTCTATGTAAACAGTAAACGCATTGCAATTCTGACAGCCGATTTGCGGATTAAAATTCTCAATGCCTAAAATTCGATGTATGCGATGTGTGGCTGCCGTAATTTGCACTTCAATTCCGTCAGTTAATAAAATTGCGTTTTTCTTTGTTTGTATCCAAAAATGTAAAGTTTTGCTTCGCCAATCCTTACAATTTTTCAGAGTTTCTGCTCTCTATAAGCACAACCTTTTCGACGTTATAAATGAAGAGAAACTGCTGTGCAGAAATGAAGCGTATCTCAGCAAAACGACTTTACAAAAATTCGTTCATCTAATTGACAAGAAGACGATAATGCATTTTTTCCACCTGAAATGACTTATTCTCGGTACGTTGGAGTCGAGTTAAAATCTAAATGGATTGACTATTATTGCTGCTCCTATTGTAGGTAGTCATTTATTGAAGAGAAGTTCGATGTTCATCGGACAATTGAAATGTTCGGGTAACATATAAACAATTTAATCAAGAACTCAAACCATATGAGTGCAACTATTCAAATATTTTTAAAAGAGTATTCAGTGAAAGATGATTCTTCGATAGAGAGCTTTGCAAACGCAGTGAATTCCTAATAATGACGCACTGCAGGAGGTAGCGATAGAAACACAGTTCAGGGGGACAATGCGGGTTTTGTTTCTCCACGTTTCACTGCAGATGACGACTGGTATAAATACGGAACATGCGACGGTTGTTGTGTTGCATGTACCGTCAGCCCCTAGGGCGCTGGGAGCATGTTTTGTCAAGAGGGCTCAGACATACTTCCAACAATCTGGTCGATCTCTTCTACCAAAGAGACAGGCAACGGATGTTCTGTGAGGAAATTATTTAACTTCTACTTAAATGCGCCTGTCTGAGGAAAATTGCAGACTTGAAGTATCTCTTATTAAGATTCATTGTTACATCTAGTTTTTTTTTACAACTGTGCAGAAATACGTTGCTAGTTGCTATTTGAATGTACTTTTTATAATTTTTTAAATAATTCCTAAAAGAACTTTTTATGATTTTTGTTTTCACGCACGTTAGTTTTGGAAGCATTACTTGGACGCCTAAAAATTATAAAATTCTTAAATGGAACTTATAGTCACTTCTTAAAATAACAAAAACCTTTTTAAAAAATTTCATTTTCGTTATATTTTGGAACAATATTATAAAGTAATATCATAAGGGAAAAAAGAATATGAAAATGATATTAAAAACGTTTCAATATAATGACAACACTACGTAATTAAAAATTAGAAGTACCCCTGAAAACGGGAGGAGAAATATTCCGCCCTGTAAAAAATTTGAAAAATTTCGAATTACTGCCATTTGGTACGATTAGTACTTTTCAAGACAAATGGCCAACAGGGAAGCACATATTGCGAAAAACTTTCCAAGTCACATGGCTGTGTGAATTCTCCGAAACAAGAGAGTTTCGGAAAACGTTGGTGCTCTGCAGATATTGCTACTGTCGCTGTGATGAGAGTGGCTCTCCCGCACCAACAATAATCGTTCAATTTGCGAACCACTTACCGATATTAACGTTTGTAGTACGAAACACTGGACAGCTGGAGGGCGCAGGACAGCGACATAAAACATTCCAACAAGCGCTCGACGACGAGTTCCACGACAATAAATCACCACCATCACTCTCTTTTTGATGAATTGGGATCCCTAAGTCAGTGTTTTATTAATTCACGTGACAGCTACCGGGGAAACGTCAATTTCCGACCGGCAATATGATTATTATTCTCTTATTGTGGCGCATTTCTAATGCCGTATCCGCGCCGTGTTCGTCTCATTCATCTTACGCACGAAAGAGCGCGATCGGCTTCATATTTCACGGTTCACTGACGTGAGGATAATGTTACAACGTCGCCATTTCATTAAGGTGAAGGCTTTCATATTAAACCTCAACCCTCTCCGAAGGGCGGGGGGGGGCACCGGGTAGGCGGCGGCGGTGGCAGTGGCGCCGGATGCATTCAAGGCTCCGCCGGCGGCAGAAGAGCCCCATGAGAAAGGAACCACAACTTGCAAACCGGAGGTGGTAATGATGAAGAATGAAGAAAAGGCAACTTTGGTGATGAAGATAATGAGCATAAAAGATAGGGCAGGAGATGGTGACGCGATTTGTGATTAATTTAGTTTTTCAGGGGTTCTAGTATTACTAGTAGTGACAAAGAGAAACGAACATAACGATGCCACTGAGTAGTGACAAAGGACAAATTGGATGGATTTGTTATCACAACCCTGATAAATATTTGAAATATATACATTTGACGAACGAATGGATGAAACTGATGCATATGAATAGCGCAGGTAAAGATACAGAGGAATAAGCAAAGAAGTACACAGTAGATTTACAGGAATGATACAATACACACGGGGATCAACGAATAGTGGGAATTCTGATTTGGTGTTGTTGTTCTTATGCGAATAAATAAAAGTGGTCATCTTCGTCTATATACTATGTTGACGAAGATGACTTCTTTTATTCACGAATCACGAATAGCAGTGGCGATGGCATTGTTTGCAGACTTCGACACAGAATGCCACCGCTGCTGGAATTATCTCTAGCGTGGAAATGGATTGGGGTACGGCGGCACAGAGCGCTGCACCGCGAAGTGACAGGCGGCTCTGAAGACAAAGACTGAGAGCGGGGCTCCTTTTTGCAACTGCGTTTTCATGCCACTCCTCGCTATCTTTCCCACACATTTGCCTCCGAAATTCTGAAGAGCTCTACCTGGCACTCGCCAACTCAATTTTCCTTAAGTCTCTCCTCTGCCAATCATCCGCACGACTTCTGAGAACGGTCTGCCCTTTCGTGCTTCTGCACATGCCAACACTCTTGTCTTCAGGCTCCTCCGTCTCTCTCCCACGCACCTTCGGGTTTCCGTACCCTGATCTCTCTCCCTCTTTCTCTTTCCCTCCCTCCCTCCCTCCCTCGCTCCCTCTCTCTCTCTCTCTCTCTCTTTATATTTTTATATTTAACGTGGGAGCTCGCCCAGATGCAACGCCACGTTGCTGTAGGTAGTGCACAGTTAAGACCACATTTTCTTTTCTTCCTTTTGGCTCCCGCCGGCATTCGATAGTATTACCCCGTAAATCCCCGCATAAAGAGCTGTACCGCAGACCGGCGAAGCGCGGCAGATATGGCTCAACGGCAGAGAGAGCGAGAGGCGGAAAAGGAAGTGATAAGGAAAACGTGGAAGGACACAATGCGGTGTATAAGGAGTGAAAGAGGATATAAAACCAATGGAAAAGGCATTGAGTGTAATAGAATTAAAGAGATGAAAACAATGGTGGGATTGTGATGAGCCGCAGATTATTTTGACAAAAATATAGGTCTGAAATAATTGAATGGAGGGAAATAGTGGATCACTTTAAATCGTGAAATAAAACGTTTGGGTAAAATTAATGAGGGAAAAGGAAAGCATTGACGCCACGAGAGCTACGTAGAAGTGAAAATGACAGACGCGGGGGAGCCAAGTTGCGTGGGCGGTAGCAGCATACAAGACCAGATCGTTGTACTGCGGCGGTGGGATTGGTGTGGGAGTTGCGGTGAGAGTGGAGTTCGGATGCACGCGAAAACAGTGGTGGCGTTAGAGCGGAGACGAACATCCGGAGCGTGGAAGACGAGAAATGAAACGAAGGCGTGAGTGTCGGCAATGGCAAGATGGCGGTGGGAGTGGTGGCCGGGTTGGAGGCAGTGGCGGCAATGGTTTCGGTGGCGGCGGTGGAGGCGGCGGTTGTGGTGGCGGTGGCGGCGGCGGCAATGAGGACGAGGGGGCGGAGGCGGTGGCGATGGCGGCGGAGGCGGTGGCGGCGGTAGCGATGGCGGCGGTAGCGGTGGCGGCGATTGTGGTGGCGGCGATTGTGGCGGTGGCAGCGATGGCAGCGATGGCAGCGATGGCGGCGGTGGCGGCGGTGGCGGCGGTGGCGGTGGAGGTGGCGGTGGCTTTGGCGGCGGTAGCGGTGGCGGCGATTGTGGCGGTGGCGGCGATTGTGGCGGTGGCGGTGGTGGCGGCGGTGGCGGCAGTGGTGGCGGAGGCGGCGGTGGCGGTGGAGGTGGCGGTGGCTTTGGCGGCGGTGGCGGCGGTAGCGGTGGCGACGATTGTGGTGGCGGCGGTGGCGGCGGTGCCGGCGGCGGCAGTGGTGGTGGCGGTGGCGGAAGCCGGGACGAGAATGGAGCGGGGTGTGCGGAGGCATCAGAGCGCACTTTGCGCCGCCCGCCCGGGGATTTTAACGCAGGGGAGTAAGACAAATGAGGAGGCTTTTGTGCCGTATTTAAACACAGCTCTTTCTTCATTCCGAAGATTAAGTGAAACAGAAGACGCGCCGCTCCGCGCCGCGAGCATCGTGTCGGCTGGCGAAGGCGCTGCCGACCAGGCGCGCAGTCTACCGCGCCAGACGCCGCGGCGGTTCAACATTTCCGACAGGCGCTGGCTTAGACACGGCTCACTGCTTTTGACCTCCATCGTGGACTCTTTGAAGCTGCCAAGGATACGCCATTTATTTGCAAGTAATGATCTCTCATACAATTAATTTAACTCCGTATGAGAATAAAAAATTGTGACAAAGTTTCCAAAACTTTTATAGAACACTTTAAATATTCATGACATTTAATTTTATTCATTACCTCACAGAGGTTAATTTAATTAAGTTTCGGCATTAGCGAATCGTTTAATACTACACTTACTGTGAACTGGATTTACCAAAAATAAAGTCGATTAAGTAAAACATAAATACCGACGACAAAGAACAAGATTTCTTTCGATAGTTTGTGTGTAAAATGTGTATATATTATGACATTAATTATATTTATAACACTGTGTGGAAGAGGCAATTTTCTATAAAATGCAAGTCACGTACATTTCACTGAAGGTGCGTCGGAAGCAAACATTGGTGGCGCGCACCAAGCACAGAATCCCTTGGAGGTCTCTGTGTACTTCATTAGCATTCGAACTGCAGAGGATAGCTATGCGGGGCAAAACGCTCGCATAAACTCAAATCCTACAAAACCACAAGAGAAAAAACCAGGGATTTTCTGGAAAACAAGCCACACATAAAGTGATGTGCTGTAGTGGAGCAATCACGGTTGTTACGACAAAGAAAGAGAGAGAGAGAGAGAGAGAGAGAGAGAGAGAGAGAGAGAGAGAGAGAGTGAATGAGAAGGAGACAGTGTGTGAGAGAAAGAGAAAGAGAGCGAGAGATCAAGCAGTTTATCAATCATTTCCGCTTCAGAAATTACTTTCTCAATAAAATAAATATAAATATTTATTTGCGATTCGTTAACTATTTGTTATTTCCCATCTCTTAACCCTAATAGTACATTTATCTCAATGTTTGTACGAAGGCAGACCAAAAGCGCAGCTGTTGCGCATAAACGATCACGTACATTCATTGGAACATCCAAGCAGTCCAGTCTTGGTGAGGAAACAGAATATAAAATGAATAACCTACCAAATTTCAATTCCGAAACCGTAATCATGACAGAGTTAGATTTACTCTTCCAGCACCAGCCCTCAATTACTTTCCCTCCCACAGTACGGAGCTCATACTTGGCCGGAGTGCACGAAGAACTGAGGAAAGCGCGCCTTTGGCTCCGCAGCCGCAAGCAGCCAGCGCCACCGGCCGCTTCGTAGGCTCCTCACGCACACGGCCGAGTGGACACGGGGGAGGGGGCGGCGTGTCACAAAACCCGCCCCGCCATTACCGCTCGCGATGCCGGCCCCGCCCCTCCCCCCTCCCCCCGGACATCGCAAAGCGTCGCACCACTCGGTTTTGCTCAACAACGGCCTGAGCCCACGGGATGAGCACGGCATCCAGAACTCTCGGAATTGGAAGTTATTATCTGAAATTGCTTCCCGAAACACGGAAGGACACGCGAATCCAGATAACGCCTCCGCAACGCCCGTGCCGCCCGCGTTGCCCCGCGCGCACGGGTCGTGGCAATGACACAGCCGCCCTTAATCCGCTTACCGATTTTCTGTCATGCGCCTGAAACGCTGAAACGACGAAATGGAGGGGCCGCAAAAGCGGATCCGAGCGAAAATGTACACTCGCTTCGGCGGGACGGAAACGGAATAAATGTCCGATGTGAAATTTAAAAACTGGTAGAACACGATTCAAAAGCGGAAGGCGCTCGATAATCTTGAATCCAGGGTCGCTGGAAATGGAAGGGAAAATCTTATGCCTGCCAATAAATTTCGAACTTACTAGTATTGCTCTTTCCAATCACTGAATCCCATTCAGATTACTGCCACACTCATAATAGCGCATTAAAGAAAATATATTAACGTGATATACTTTACAAATAGAATCGCCGCGTGGCTGAAAATGAGAAAGAATGAAATACGAGTCAACTTAATACTGTATTTGACATTTATGTCAAAAAACCACAATCGTCACTGCGTAAATATTTACACAGAGTTTTCGTGCATTGATATGCTTTGTACAGGGCAGGGCAGGGCAGGCATATAATAATAATAATATTAATAATAATTATAATAATAATAATAACAATAATGTGTGTGCGTGTATGTAATAATAATATTATTGTTCCGATTTGAGCTCCTGCGGAAAATCAATTTCAGAAGCCCATTTTCTTAGCTTGAATTTCTTAGTTCGAAAATAAGAGTAGACATGAAAACTTGATAATAAATGGAACATTATCTAAACATACATGTAATGATAATAAAGTGGCATAAAGCAGCTCACTAAATGTTGATAGAAAATGTAGAGGAGGTAAACGAATTACAAGTATTTCGGTCATCGTTTAAATGTAAAGGTTCTATTAAACGAACGTGAATTTAACATTTTCTAACAAATCAACACTGCGACATCCTATTTCACAGTAAGGGCTCTAGATACTCCCACGAAGCTGTAAACGGTAGCGGTAATGTATGCTGCAGCCGTAGGTACAGCTTCGATTCCGATTCCTCCTTTAATCTCCCAGGCGCCCCCTTTCCCCCACCGACCCCAGCGACCGCGGGGCGGTTCCCCGCTCGGTTCTATCAGGCCGACCTTTTGTTTCTTTTTAATTCCGTCCATATTTCACGACGGGCGCGCCCGCGGGGGCCCGCCGCTCGGGCGGGCCCCGCCCCGCCACGCCCCCCGCCAGCCCGGGCCGCGGGGTTTTACGGTCAGCCGTATTCTGTCCCCGGCGCGCGCGGCCGAAACGTCGGTGCGCTCCGGGCTTAGGACAACGCGCTATCCCAGGCGGGGGACGTGTCCGGCGTGCGGAAAGCGGCGTACATCAAAGAATGATGCGGCCGGGGCCCCCGAGGGTGCCCTGCCCTGCGCCATCTCCCCTCCCCTCCCCCGCGCCGCCGGATCCCGCTCTTTCCCCACTTTGCCACTCCCTGGGCCATTCGCCCGCGCCCAAGCTACGCGGCGCAGCCTCGCCTCGCGCGCCGCGTTGGTCCATTTCTTCTACTTACTTTCACTTGACTTGCTGTACTTCGTCTGTGTATCTCGGCTTCTTGACTTGTTTGAACTAAAATGAACTGGCTAGCCTGCAACTAAAGTGCGCCATGGTACGCATTATACAATGGGACTTAGTCCATCTAAGAAATGACTAACAGTAAAACCATCTGCTAATACTAAAGTGGTGCTTTTATTACGCGGTACCTTCGACAGCAAATGACACATACACCACTTTAAAATTATAGGTCCTCACCTGTTCAGATCAAATTTACAACCTGGATTTTAGCCAAAATGTTTCATAGACCACTTTAGTTCCAGACCAGCCAACTATTCTTACAGCTCACTTATTTCTCCAATTTCTCTTTTGTTTGCATCTGCTCGTCTATATTTAATTTCGAGTTTCATTACAGGCCATATTTTGTAATCCCCCAATTATTTTTGGCTGCGATCCTGCACGGAGATCAGTTCTTACTTTCTCTCTTGTTTTACTCCGTCTATCGGGCCCTTGAATAAGTTGAACTATTCTCAGAGTCCACAAATCACACTTACCTATCCAATTTCTGTTTAATTTGCAACTGCTTGTTTACAATTTCATTTTGAGTTACATTACATACTATATATTTCTAATCCCAAAATTATTTTTGCTGCAACCTAGCATGGAGACTAGCACTTTGTTTCACTGTTTATTGATTGGAAACTGTTACTTTAAGGTACGCCTAAGGCTAAATAAATTTGACCGTAAGGGTACCGAAAGAGGTGGGAACCATTTAAAACAACTGGGTACTGCACATTAAACAGACCACTGGGGTGACATGAATCATCATAGATGCCGTATTGCATATTGAAAATGATCTCAAGAGTTTCTTTAATTCGTCTACTTCATGAATTTCACAAAAAATAATGTATCTTCTACGAAAATATATTTGACGAAATTCCAGACTCGGCCCCTACCGTTACCTCGTTTGTCAACATTTCATTTATACGCCAAAATCTCGCTTTCTGTGCTAGTTAGATAAAACATTATTTTTTAGTCGTCATCTAAATTGTTCTGTGTAGTTCTACTGAGACTTCTACTTATATGTCATTTTCAAGAACGTATTAAAAGTTATTAATGAAATCGAGATAATATTTTAGGTAATTACCAAAAATAAACACAGATTCTTAATTTGCAAGGTAATGAAGCATTTACTTTACAAGTTCTTTCGCATTTGTGATAAAATTAGTGAACAATCTTTAAATTTTCCAGATAACAGTATACGCATTATTGCTTTCACACGTAAAATAAGATTTAATTTTTTACCAGAAATATTCCCACAAGATAATTTATAAACGAAAAATCTTGGTACTCACAGCAGCGGTCCAACGTTCAACCACGGGCCTACTACAATCAGACCACCACATCAAGGCCGCCTTTACACCTCACGCAGCCCTGCATCGGCGACGAGAGAAGCGAAAACGGCGCTACCTGTACCCAAGGAGGCGAACGCGAGAACCTCGAGCCCCAACGAACGGGAGAGGCGTTCGTGAACGTTCCCAGCCCAGTACCCAGAGCGCGCCGGGATCAAAGACCCTCTCTAATCGCGGGGCTCGTTCGAGAGGTCGAGATCCGAGATCGCACCCACCCCACGCGCTCCCCAGGAGCGCAGCGGTCGCGGTCGCGGCCCGACGGGGGAGTGGGGAGGGGGGTGCTTATCTATAAATAACGATACATGTCCTGAGAACGGGCCGCCTAATGGCGCGCGGCCCGGCACGTTCGCCGCTAGCGCTGCCGCCCCCGCAGCGCCCCGGCCACGCCCCTCCCTTTTCGGCGGCCCCGGCCGTTTGCCCGCGCAAGGCGGCCCGCCCTCGCTTATTCATGACGCGTTCCGCCACAATGGATGGCCGGCGCACCCAGAAGTGTTGCTCGACTGCATCTTAAGAATTACAGGCCCACGTCGCGATAAACCAACCCTTCCGCGAATCGGTTGCAGAGAGGGTGGGACGCAGGTTAAGTGAACCTTTGGGGCAGGAGTGCTTTTTATGACTTGAAATCCTATAAGAGTTGACTTCTTGTAGAGGTTTTTCTTACTAGAGTTAAGTTCAATTTTAACTAACACGTTTTGCACGCTTTTATTACAACAATAGGCTCACATTCAGTTAATACAAATTACTTCAATCTCGTTTTAAACTTCGTGAAGAAAGGTTGAGTACAAGTCAAAATGAATGAAAGTTTACAATTTGGGGGAAAATATTAACTTAGTGTGAGTATTTCTATATTATTTTGTTATTTTGTTATTTTGTTTTAGTTTATTTTAGGGGAACAATAATTTTACTTTATTGTAGACAAAGAACGGAGAATCTCGTTAATGTATTTTTATCCAAAACTAACACTAAGTTTAAGATTTTCAACTTAATATTAGACGCCCATAAAATAAAATCTCTAATACAATGTTTTCATACAATCATTAAATTATACAATCCGTGGAAATTAAAATAAAGTCCCCGGAAAGACTTTAACGAATTCCTCTTCGTCCAAAAGAAGGTTAAGAAACGATCAGCAGAGAGAGAGAGAGAGAGAGAGAGAGAGAGAGAGACGGAGTTATCTAGCAAGTCCTACGACCCGAATGACAGCCGAGAGGCAGCAGATGTCTCTGGCGGGAGGTTGCGCCCATCACGCGCCGGCTTGGAGGGCGCGAGAATCTCATCTATCAAGGCTATCTACGATCAGCGACGGAGCGCGAGAGAAACTATTCTTTGACAAATTCTCGGAGCAATCTCTTAGAAGGCGCCGGCGACGCGGGGCCTTCCATCACCAGCGCAGATGGTTGGGGGCGGAGGGGAGTAAGAATGGTGACCAGCTAAGGGATATGGAGAGAGGTTGTGGACGGAGGGCGCAACCAAAACGTTAGATGAGTAAGAGGTAAAGGAGTAGTGAAAAATTTCTGGAAAGATGACAGAAAATATGTTCATGAAGATAGTGCCATCGAAATGGTGATAATTAAAATGGAAGTGCATAGGAGATATTAAGGATTCAAAATGCTGGTAGCGGTTTGGTAGAGGAAATGATTCATCCATCACGAACAACAAAAGTTTACGGTAGATGATAGATGTCAGCCAATAAACTCCGTACAAGACGTTTGTTGAAACTATTGAAAACGTAAATGGGTAAAGATTCAAATAAACGAGTAGGAAGCCAGAGGAAGGGAATGTAAACAAACACATCTGCGGAGAAAAAATCGAAGAGGAAATGGGGAGGTGTGAGATGGAAGACCAACGAGAGGGATGGAAGCCTGATCGCAGCGGTGGTTGGAGAGCGCGGGCCAAGTTCCATCTAGGACAGCAAACGTAAGGGATAGAAGCGACCCAGCAAAACAGAATAAAGGGAGAAGGGATGCGCTGAACAGATCGGTGGCACGGAGGAGAGAAGAGAGAGAGAGAGAGAGAGAGAGAGAGAGAGAGAGAAGATAGAGGGGGAGGGAGGGAGGGAGACGTGAAGAGAATAAGTGACGGCAACAGCGGGCCGTTTTAAGCGGATAGTGTAATGCGAGTCACGGGTGCAGTAGATGAGGTTAGGGTGGCAGAGACTTCTTGGACAATGACGACGAGGCGCATATAACGGCGGTCTAGACGGCCGGACCGCGAGGACAACAGCGATCCCCGGCGGGAGTGGAGGATAGCGATGGAGGAGACGAGGACTGCAGAGGCAAGGGAAGCACAGAGAAGAACAGTGGGGCCGAGAAAGAGTTTGGCGATGCCGGGACAATGCGGAAAGGAAGGGTGGTGGTTGGTGAGAGTTATGGAGGTGGCGATGGTGGCAGGGGTGGTTAGAGCCGCTGGGCGTGGCGGATGTGGCGCCCGTGGCAGCGCGTCGCGCGAGGGACGAGGGTGCTAGAGGGCGGGCGCCCAAAGGGCCGGCCTGTCAATGGCGACCGCCTCGGCATTTATCATCGGCCGCCCGCCCGCCGCGCTAATACTTGACGGATCCGGAGAGCACGCGAGCGTATCGAGAACCGATGCGGCGGAGAGGCCGGACGCCGGTGGCGGCGCGGCGGTAACGCTGCGCCGCGCCGTGGCGATTCTCCTCGTTAATCACGGAGGACGAAGGACGGCTGGGAACGGGGACAGCTGCGAGAGTAAGGACGGCTCTGCATTGTGAGGCATGTTAATGCTGGGGCTCTATCGGTTCTCGAACTATTTGGCTGGAAAGAGTAGTGGGTGAATTTACTCTAAAACTGTTATTTTAGATATCCACTGAACCTCGAGAATGACGTCAAGACGTATTGTTTACAATGATGAAGTAGAATTAAGGAAAGAAATGTTAGATTAATGATCTACAAAGGAACAAGCTAAATGTATTAAATTTACTTTAAATTATAAACATGAATAAACATAAACTAGATCATTACAAATATTTTAAAAGGACAACACACAATGTTCTTGATGCATATTTAAGGACGTAAAGATTAGAGTAATGAAAATTATCTAAGCTAATTTATTCGCAAAAAAAAGATGTTAATTCAATGTATTTTATCTTTATAAGTGACTGCATTTGTACAATGATTTACAATATAAAGCAAAATATAATTACAAATTTGAGCATATTTTTTTCTTAAAGAATATAGTAAGTTAAGGGATTTTGAAGAATTATCTGAGAAAAACATGAGGCAAATCCTGTCAATAGAAAAAAGATGATTGATGTTCCGAACTGACCAATATTTTTGTGGTACTCTAACATTTACCAAATCCGCTGACGTATAAACTTTAACATTAATTGTCCATTAGCTGCAGATATTTTGAAAAAATAATAGCTAGCGAGAAAGAGACTAAACACCACTAAAAAAGCGAAACAGCAAATAAATGGACCTCCGAAACAATACAAAGGAAAAAACTTCCTTCCAGAACAAATTTACCGACCAAGAGCTTAAAAGAGGAAAACTTTTATTATTCTTTAGTGTTTTCCACAGAAATGACGCAAGGTGTGCTGTCGGATAATGATGAACGCTGACAGCCAACTATGAGTAAGATAAACTACCGAAAACGGATGTTTACAGAGATAAACCTTTTTGAGACTCGCATATTTGCATAGTTACAAGTTGTGACGGCCAAAGGTAAAAATCACTTGCACAATACAATCTAGAAAGACGTTAAAACTAGAATACCTTGTATTTTTTGCAGAAGCTGTTTTATACAGTTCACAAAACGAATTAAACTGTGGATATTTTGATGGGCAAGACAATATCATATGCAATTAAGTTTCGTAAGATTTTTTCAATAAATACGTAGAAGGCGGAGGACGACAAATAAAACGGAGAAGGCGGAAAAGAAGGCAAAATGGAATTACTAGAACTCTCCGAGATCGTGTTTGGTGGCCCGAAATGTTACTTCAACATTTTTCATTGTTTACTATCCAAACGTTGAACTAGCACTTCTACTAAACAGCATTAAAGTCTTTTTTTCATATATCCAACACTTCAATTAAATAAACATGAATTGTTCAAATACAATCTAAATCTCAATTCCACTGAACATTTGAAAAAATAACTATAAACATTTCTAATAAATTGTGTACATTTGTGGAGTAGCATTTTTAAATTGTTAATTCTCGTTTGCGGATAAAAAAGAAAAGGTTAGACCATGTGAATAGAATTAATATTCAAAGCTCTGCCACAGTATTCATTAATTCAATTACGTTTTTATTTTAAAATAACGTGCTTGCATTTGAACTCATGAAAACCTGTTCCTTTACTCAAAAAAGTAATTAAATGGGAATCTAATTGAAATCAAAATCTTCTTCAATGCACCATCTAGTGAATACATTTGAGGACCTCTCATAAATGATACGGGGAATTGGAAGGCGACTGAAAGGAAAACACGTTTTTAGTTGAACTTCTCTGCAAAAGTCATAATGCTATTGTCGCAGAAAAAATGTTCCATTTGTGAAAAAAATTTCTTCTGTGCAAACAAGTGTCGTATCATAATGAAATATTCCCTATTTTACATATTTATTAATTAAAATATTCTAGTAACAGAGGAATTAAGTATAAAACATCAATACTTGTAGCAGCCTTATTGTCAATTTCACATTTCCAGAAGGAAAACTCTGGTTATTTATTTGACGAAACCAGAGACGACGTAAGTGAATGTGAATGTAGGTAATAAGATGAACACTAAATATTAATAAGGAATATATTATAATAACATTATTTCTTTCTACTGCTGAAAACAGATAAACATTTTTATTATTACGGCAGAAAGTTGTTCTAAAACTTCCGAGAAAAAGCTGGGATGGACTTGGACTGAACTTCTTGGGGTGATAAAATTTTTCCTCCCTGATGACAGAAATTACTGGCATGTTTTAGAGTAAGTAAGAAGAAACATGCTATTCTCAACAACCACATTGGAAGGGGCAATATAATGGTACCATTATTCATTGCACGTTCGTGAAAAAATTGAACATCCCTCCCTCTGTCTTTCAGGCAGGAGGATAACATTACAATATTTTAAACGTATACAACACACGCTATTCATCATTGCAGTAGTTAATTTTAGTTGATTTTTGTTTTACTCTTATTTGGGAAAACGAGCAAAATATTCACCAGTTGCATCATTAAGATAAACATCGAACAATGTATATTCGTGCGTCGACGAGTATCCCATTGAAAAATTTTCACTCTTATTTGGGAAAATGAGATAATATTCACCAGTTCATCGTTTAGATAAACATTGAACAATGTGTATTCGCGCGTCGACGAGTATCTCATCGAAAAATTTTCAACCTATAAACATACAGGCACATGGCATCAATATGTTAAATTGTTCATACAGTGGATACCATGTTACTACGGCCACTTTCATTTTTCAGTTTCATCATTTACTGACGCAGATTGGGTTGAAATTCTGCTACATAACAACATGGAATGACAAATGAGCATTAAGAAGAAATATGTGTATGTACACATATGTGAAATATATGTTCTTGTGAACATATCACAAAAAAATTAACCCATAGTTGATGATGACTTGATGAAAACAATTCTTGGTTCCCAAGTCGGTAAGGAAACATACGCCATTATGATATATTCTTTTCTCAGCAAGTAAACACAGTGGTGGTTTGTCATTGTTTTCTGCTGTATAAAATATGGTAGGATTAACCATGGTGGATCAATGGTGAGGAAAGACTAGTGATTCTGAATGAGATGATGATTCGAATGCGAACACAGTGGTATAGGAGACTAAAATCGTCACAAGGAAATGGCAATGCATCCATGCGAGATACCGATGGATGCTCTGCCATTTTTCGTCTGCGCGTACAGGAACGCATACCATATCCTCTGCTCCACCTAGACAGGCAACCCACGCCTACCGTTTTACAAATGTTGGTGCTAGTGCTGGGGTCATGCTGGCGCGAACAATGGCGGGTACTTGGCGCCGTGTTCCCGACCCCAGCATCGCTGCTCGTTGCACCCATGAGGCTCTCACCGCAAATGTTGGCTCGGCCCTTCCTGGTTGTAAATCAATTTAGCGAAACTCTTTGATCAAGCGCCGCGCCCAGAGCTGTTTGTGCGCCCTCGGTGACGGCGCGGCGAGTGGGAGGGGGGAGGGGCGCACGAAAAAACGCCCACAAAGCCGCGAGCGAGCGTTATCTCCCACGTGGGCCCCACGTGTCTTTCCCTCTCGCTCTACACTGCCTCAGCAGAGGTCCAGTTTAAGAGGGATCGTGTTGACTTTTCTCGGCTCGCATATTTTCCATTGTTTGCGATCTATCATTCCAATAAGAGAGCATAAATTTGAAAGCTATAGTAAAAAATACTTATGAATTAATGAAGAACTTGATAGTACATGGATGAAAGATTCCCATTTCAACAGATGTCTGGTTTCTGCAGTAAAACATATTTAGTCACACTACGAAAATCATTGTATCTATAGATTATTACAAAGGTCAAAATGTATTTAGATACAGAAACTAACTTAGAAAATGAGATTATCTAACATTTAAATGACGAGTATTGCCATATAAAAGGATTTTCCTTCAAATAGTAAATTAATATATAACTGATACATGTTATTCAGATTTTAAAATGTATATCACTTGAATAATATTGCACCACACGGACATCAGAAGTTACATTTAAGTCAATATTTTCGACGAATCTTGCAAAACGGTTAAGGTCTGTGTTCTGGGAATTTTTCGTTTTTGTTTGTTTGTTTGTTTGTTTGTTTGTTTTTTCTTTTTTTTTCCATCAATTACGAGTGAGACAATCTAGGTTCAGCAGCAAGACATGGAAACCTCTGCGGCCTGGGCCAAGAGAACCTTCTCTTCTCTGGCTAATTGGTGGCAACGCCGGCCCGCGGCCGCGAGTGTGTATTGAATACCCGTCACGACCACACCCGGAGGTCTGTAGAGAATGGAGTCATTATTCCGCAGTCGAACGGCTTCGACAATGAAAATCTTGTTATCTTGATGGCAGAACGAAATGGAAACGGCCGCGAACAGTCGCGAGGGCCTGTCCGCTCCCGACACGCCCGGCTTTTGTCACCAGACTAATGAGTGCTTCTGAAAGGATGAAATATTGAAGCTGCCGATAACACGACCCAGCGAGAAGATGATCCCCCCAGGGCGACCGCTCCTTCGCGAGTGAAATATTGGAACGCGATGCGCTGGTACGTTTCAATTGGCGCAGCGCACAATACTAAGGCGGAAGTCAAACCCATACAGCGCAACGCATCTCGCTGTCAAACCAATCCGACGATCCGAAGCACGTTTCCTGCATAGAACACTAAATTTAGAAAGATGTTATTTCGCGAATTGAAAGTATTGGAACTGGACTCTTGTTGGAACAGAGCAGCATCTCCAAACTGACTCCAAAGGCCCAGTCACGTAATTCAACGTCACAGCGAAACTTTTTGAAATCCCTTCTTTGTGCTCGCAGTTCCAATTAAGATATACGGCCCAACTTTCGACACTCTAGAGAGAAAATAAATACACAACTGCGATCTATTTCAAAGTTTCCGGTACGAGACGCAAGCGCGATATTGAAGCTCGGTTCGCCCTTCACGTGGTTTCGGCGTAAAACTGGCTATAAAGGCGAGCACCGGACAAAAAGTTTCCATTTAAACTCGACGCCGCCTGTGGACGTCTGCAGCGCGCACCGCGCCCTCTGAACTCCCTCTATAAAAGGATGAGATATTAAGACTCGCGGGCGGTAGTGGCGTGCCGTGACGCGGCGCGGCGTGGCGCGGGGCGGGGCGCGGTGGCGTGGGAGAAGGAAGGTGAAATATTACGTCAGCCACAGTGCTTGGCACGTTCCAGGCGGGCCATAAACCCCGGACAAGATGACTCGCGGTCATAGTCGCGTCAATAAGTAACGCGCTGGGTGTGTGCGAGAGGAACGTAGGATCTGCGTCTTTGAAGTCTTCGTCTCGCGCCCGACTCGATGGGAACTCGCGCAAATAAATGGGGGCTTCTGACAGTTTCGCTTTCACCATTTTGCTTCTTGGTGTACGTTACAAGTATTTGATACGTTTAGTCGTGGAAGTTTTCATCGTATTACAATGTTGAGATGTCAGAGAATAAACGTCACAAACTTAGAGGATCTTTTTTTGGGGCCGGGGTCGAAGATTGTGACTTATTGATAATGAAAATGTGTTGGGAAATCTGTTATAACAAAGTTATCCTTGCGACATGAAACCAGTTTTGAATAGGACTGAAAAGAGTTTTCGTTTCATACTTTGCACATGAAGTAAATGTTAAACAGATCTCTCTTTCGCAGATTCTTTCCAGATTTAGATTTATAGAAGCGAATTTGTTTAGATATAGTTTCTCTATACCTCACATTGCAGCATCACATTACGGAAGATAGAGAAAAGATATACATCTTGAGATTTACATATTGTCATAAAGGGCAAAAGCCATCTTGTTGAAAAGAGCCCCTGAATAATATGACGTGATCTCTACAGATTATCGCTTGAATTCTCCTCGGCCCTCTGGACTTAACTCTGATCTACAGGATCTGCCTGCCTGGCGACTCAACGAAGTACAAAAGAAAACCTACTGCCGCAGGTTCAGAAAAGGATATGAACAGATAACGAGAAATATTTTGACGCTAAAATAATGAAATTGCGGTACAAAGATGTATTCTAATCACGCTTCGACTCTTAAGCACGAAATTCTTACGGCTTCTCTCAGACTTTCATTGAAATTTGCTAAGTAGTCATCATACGTAGTTTGGAAATACTCGAAGAAGAAAGATATGAAACAAATTTTTGGCAATAAACAAATATTTTTGAACATATCATTAAACGCTACTATTCTTACACAGATACTAGTAAAAACATGAAATATTTTTACGTATTCTAAATAGTTTTCTATAAACAAGGTAATAGAACTGAACAATGTGTTAAACCATGAGTGTATATTGCTGATGTTTGTCACGAGAGAGCCCCGACCCTTAATATGGCCCTTAATAAGACCCTTAATATGACCACAAAAATGCTTGCACAACCACTCTCGCGGAATTCGAGAACACTCAAGTTCTGCAATACAACGGCCGATTTTCCTCGCCGTAACATCCATTTCCGAGACGAAAATTTTGTAAGTAGCATTATACGGCGGAATGAAGTACCCCTACATCGTAGCCCAACGAGGACCCTGTTAATTGTATAGCCATACCGGGGCTCCGTTAATAAGTGGCACACCCAGCCTGTTCATTATGCTAACGGACCTCTCCCGCGCCGCGTTAGCTTCGTATTTAAACTCTCCTGCCCAACGTTGCAGAAACTGGGTTAATGTGCTGAGCATGTTCCGCCGTTCGTATCGGCAGACTATATTTTATTTTGCGTTGGAGGGGGGGGGGGAATTCGAGTAAAAACATAAAGCTTCATCGGACTTCTTTTTTCCTCGTTTCCCGGAGAAAAAAGTTTTCCCTCCGTTTTTTAATAAACAAAAAGAGTCGGTTGCGGTTTCCGTTACCCATAAAGTTACGCAACCGTCAGACAACCGAAAACGCCATCAATCAAACCGCGGAGGTGGCCCCGGGGGAAAATTCCCTGGTAGCCGGTGTGGCTCGGAAGCCATCTATCACGGCGACACTCGGCGACGCGGAGCCTAAGCGGCGAGGTAATCGCTCCCGGACGCAGAAAAAGAGCGCTACAAATCGACGGGAAGGAGCGGGGGCGGGCGGCAGCTGCGGGCGGAGCGGCAATTGCGGGGGCGTGGCTTCCAGGCGCCGAGATCGCGCAGGTTTCTCAAGGCGAGAATGTGAAACCCTCATGCAAGAGTTAGGCATAGCATTTCTATAGGTACTAGGAACTAAGATTAGAATCAGGATGAGAAAGTAGTTACTGGGTTTGATTTCTTTAATATGAAGAAGATAACAAAAATGGGAGGTATCGAAAAATTAGACTGGGTTGATATCCAAAATAAAGTAAGGTAATTTTGAATTCAACTTAAGGTTTAATAAACCAGCATTCATGTATGTATGAAAAGTAATATAGATTCAAAATTGGAAAGAAGGCAATTGTTTATCCATTTCCGTATTTAGTTTTTTTACTGCTCTCATCGCAGACTTTCAATAAACTCTTGTTGTCATTACTGACACATGCTCAGTCTCTAGAAACATTACCATTGGCTGCGTGGAAGGGTTAATTATTGCGACAGTTCTAATATGGCACCACATCTACCACGAAATCTACCAAACGATTGTTGACTCCCGTAAGCGGTGCCAAGGATAATTTAAATATACTGTGAAAAACACAATTTTAATATATCATCTTTAATCGCATGCAAAACCTATAATCTTTATTTAATGGAACGCATAAATTTAAATAAATCATATTTTCCGTAAAAGCTACACTTTTCGATCACACAATATGAAAACAAGTATACAGTAAACCTAGAGAAAATTTAAAAAAAACATTTCACATGAATATATAAACATTTTAAATTTTATTTAATTTTTATGAAAACGACCAGAAAAAGATATAGATTTATAAATTATCTTAAATTTTTCAAAGCATTTATCATTCCGACCATTCCAACGTAAGTTCTGATCCAACACGAAGTAGAATGGCGAAAATTAAGTTTATAAAGTAGTACTATACTC
The DNA here is from genome assembly GCA_011170035.1 of Teleogryllus occipitalis. Classification (NCBI taxonomy): domain Eukaryota; kingdom Metazoa; phylum Arthropoda; class Insecta; order Orthoptera; family Gryllidae; genus Teleogryllus; species Teleogryllus occipitalis. The sequence goes on from BLKR01009962.1 coordinate 25,687, forward strand.
CTTTCTTACTCATTCAGGTTAAAATATTCTCATCAGTCACAATATCCCTACTGCTAAGAGAATTTTACCCACGTTATTGAAAAGTAAACACCATTTAATTATGAATCAATGTAATTCAATTTCGAGGCATACAGGCGAGAAGTAGTTAACTGAAAACACGACTCATTATTTCCTGAAAATGATAGCTACTAGGGCTTAACAGGCATTTCATGCATGGCGACATCAACCACCACACCAAATTGAACAAACGCGGTCGTTGGACTAAGGCACCAAACCTCAACATCCAACATCAGATGTTCGACCTAGAGCGATTCACACCCCATCAATCAGTCGGAATCCCGCTACCGTAGCAACACCAACATTCGCACCGCCCAAGCCCCCCTTTTTCCCCGACGACGGCAAATAAAACGCCACGTCGACTTTTTCCTGTCATTAATTCCGCGCACAGGGAAGCGCATCGCCGCGCCTCATCAAGGGCGCTCCGGTTGGCCAGCTTAATTATGGAGCTACCGGCGCGGAATGCGATTGGAGATTCGACTGTGAAGCGCGAGGGCCACCGGCCGCCGCCGCCGACGCGCACACCGCCATGCGACTTCGCACTGGTTTGCTCGCTGGCTCACCGCACGGATTAGAGGGATACGCTAGGCGAGAGGTGCCGACGTAATAGCTAGGTGAAAGTGCCGTTGGAAACTACTTTTCCCCTTGGAAATTTCACTCTTCCAACTCCTCCGGTGTAATTGAATAATTCCCATATTTCCTGGACGCCGCCTCAATCAATGATCGATTGTTAGTGATTGCGGAATGTCAACGGGTGAGGTCATTAGTCCCGTAAGTGTAGTGCATGTTTTTTTTCTGGAGAGGCGGCGGTGATCTTTCCTCGGTGGATGGCGATATTCGGCTAGGGAGGTTTTCCGCAATCAGGTATAACCAGTGGGGCATCGTCCCAGCCGGGACAAGCTCTAACCCCCCGACAGGTCTCCCGACATGTGTGGTAGTGTAGTGCATGTGAGTGTAAGTAAGGAGTGAGGGTAGGATAAAGAAGAGGAAGGGAAGATCGCGCGCGGTCCGTGGTCCGTTTGTTACGGTACTGCTCCGGTATTCGCCTGGTGATGATCAGAGGTAGCACGGAAAACTACCGACCAAAGCAGGCGGTCGCTAAAATTCTTTTCCAGGCAGCGACTGAATTCGTTCTAGCTGACAAGCTAGTATCGGAAACGCTGCCACCATCAGGACTCAAACCTAGGAGCTCCCGTTCAGAAGTACTGCAGCGACATCAGTTGATATCCTGAGCCACCTATCCTGGTATCTCAATCAAATATCTTGGCCTCTACATGCACAAAAGTAAATGAGAAAAAAACGAGGAAATCAAATACCAAAAATAACAACTACGACTTCGCATTAACAAACATTGAACTCTTTAGTATTCGATGTGAAAAATTTAAGACTGACGGTTAGTATTTTTGAATATTTTGTTTCTTATGGGTTTTGACGGTACAACTTATCTATTTCTCTTGTCACAGTAATCTTTACTATATATATAATCAGTGTCATCTTTACTATAAATGAGAGGACGTGGTTGTGTAAGAGACCTGAAGCAATAGCTAAGCTACGCACACATTAATTACAATCAATAAAGCTTATTTCATGATTTTCAGATATGATTTGGAACATGTGAATTTATGAGAGTACCTACTCGTTAGTACCTTGCATTATTCACTATTTTTTCCTTTGGGTTTTGTCAGTACGATATCGATTTCTCTGGTTTCCCGTAGAAATACATGGATTTTAGCCTCGTTCTGAAACCAGAACGAGGCAGGACAGATTCGGAAATAATATTTCAAAATGTAATTTTTGTCTTTAATGGAAAGATATCTATATCTCAAATTTTTATTAAAAAATATGTGTTAGCCTTTTCTTTGTGTTAGTTTGTACGTGCGAGTAATGAAAAATGTATCATTCTTAATTCACTATACTTAAATGTTGTGATTTAAAAACGATAAAGTTTTTAATCGAAAGAATCTACAGATCCATTTCACTCAGAAAACTTAAAAATTAAATAATATTTTCCCATCGTGGACCTTTCTTAAAAATGAACCAAAATATCCACCGACATATTTATAAACAAGATCACTTACTACCCAATATTCTCTAAGCTTTAACACGTCAAATCCAACTGCAAAATTGTAGGTTTGCGGAGAGTGGTTTTAACACTTGTGACATTTCCGATAACAATATTTTTCCTGTGATATGTAAATCATTCAGTCTATAGTAATAATTAAATAGTATTTTAAACGAACCAAAAGTAATCCACATTGACACATGAAAGATAAATGAAAATAAGAGAGATGTTTTAATTGCAGTACTGTTCATGTTTTGTAATATGTATCATTTTAATGGCACATAAAATATATCAAAAAGAGGAAAAATTAAAATAACGTATTTCAAATTTCTATTTGTGGTTCTCAACCAATTGATATTTGAAAATATAATTGCTAGTTGGCACAAATTGAAAATTAAAATTTTGAAAATTGCACTGATAAATCAAGGATCAAGAAAATTATATTATCTTATGCCGTACATAAAAAAATATTTCATTTTCAGGAACAACTTATAAAACACTGAAAAAAACAATGAACACAATGAAGGAAATTGTACTAAATTTACTTCTGCTTGGTATGAGTGTCATAATAATGATAGTATTACCAAATAGAACAAGAAGCTCTTTAGAGCAATTTCCTTCCCTCAATTAGACACCTTTGTGAACGCCTCGCATTTTCGCCCGTCAATCATTAAAAATAATCTAATTAGAATTACCTAACACTATTTATATCGAGCAAAGTGGCTCAGAGCATAGCACGCTGACTTCGCACTGGGGAGGTCAGGGTTCGATGTCCGGGCCGACCATCCTGAACGGGGTTTTTCGTGGTTTCAATCGCGCATAAGGCGAATGCTGGGATGATTTCAAAAGGACACGATTACCTCCCCCACCTCACATCATCATTCTATCATTTAATAATAATAATAATAATAATAATAATAATAATAATAATAATAATAATAATAATAATAATAATAATAATAATAATAAACGCCACCTGCAGGGAAAGCAACGGGAACTACCCTGATGTAAATCCTCCCAAGAAAACCCAATTGTATCACCTAAATTTCGTCTATGGAAGAACAGGACCAAAGAAGAACACTAATTACGCCATTACACTACATTATTCTCCAACAAAACTGCACCTCTTCACCTCGCAAATCAGCCATTCGCAAAGACTCTCCACCAAGAACCACGCCCACCGCCTGCGGGCATCTCCGCGCCACCGCCCCCTTGCGAGGGCGCGCGCCCGCCGCGCGCTGGTTAATGCAGCGATCCGCCAGCTTCGCCACGCTCCTCGCGACCTCTCTTCGTCCGCGCTAAAAGCCGCCGCCTCAATCACCTGCATTATAGATGCGCCGCCGCCGCGTGGAGGACGCGACGAAGGCGCTCCTCACGGCCGCCACGCTAAGCGGGTGGGGGTGGGGCACCGTCGGAGGGGAACGGGAGTTGATAACGCTCGTGTGGAAAGCAGGTCAATGTACCTACGGAATGTATTAACTCTGGTTAGCCCACTGTAAAAGAAAATGGAAATAATGGGCTGATAATTTGATACTAAATCCATACTATCTTCTACGATAAGGGGAGAAATGTTTACAACCTTTTATTTATTTCCTTTCGGAGGAACGTAATGAAGATAGTATAGTTTATGTTGAAAGATTCTACGTACATGAATACATTAGAAAATCAATACTGGAGATGTTTCATGCTCACACATACTTATATTTTCTTTAAGATATAGTAAAAATAGTTGGTTTTACTTCTATATCACCCCTTTGTAAGCTGCAAGACATGGATTTACAAACGAAAAATAGAGGACAATTTCGGGTAAATTGAAATGCTTACATTAAAATAAACAATGATGGTGGAACCGGAGGTGAAAAAATCAGAAATGACGATCTCTAACGACGAATGGGCAGTCACAGTATTCCTCATAGCGTCCTTAAATAATATAGTAACAACGACTACAACTACAATGGCAGCCAATGCAATCGAAACAAGAAAGATTGGAGTCAACAAAACGGAAAATGACAATGCGAACTCGTAACCGAGGGTATACATTGAATATGCACAAAAAATCTATAAGCTAATATTTTTAGAACACAGCTGACATTTCATTACGCATTTCTAAGCTGGCAAGAAGGCTCTTGGCATCGACTTTTGCAAATAACATCACAGTTCTGAATCTGTGCAGTGCATAATTCGTAATCGCCGAAAAAGTCGTTATCCTAACCAAGCAAAACACAGATACTCTCGCCCTTTTGTGCCTTTTGTTCTTCGTTTGTGCGACGTAGGTTGTGCATCGAATCGTTGATTCGTTCACAAATAAGACCCCTAGCATCACTCATAAGTAAAGAAACGGCAACCGGACAAAGGCAGCGACGTCAAAAACGACCACGCTGCTTGAAAGTGCGCGTATGCTGTAAGTCTCCAAGAAGGAAAATCCGCTCGCGGCGGGTCGCTGCTAGTCACGAGGTGCAGGCGGTGGTGGCAGGTAGGGCGGGGGCGGAATGGGGAGGGGAGGGAGGTCTCAGACCGGCTGCGCTTGTCACCTCTCAGCAACGGGAGAGCTCTTCGCTCCGGTGCGCACTGATTCCACGGTCGGAGCAGCCCTGGAACACTCCTCTGGAATACAAGATGGCGCTTCGGATATCGAAAGCGGCTTCGTTATCAGAACATGGATATCCTCTACTATTGAAATCGAAATAATATATTTAAAATTAAGTCATAAATACTTTTCTTGAAACATTTATTTATAACCTTTTTTTTTCATTTTACTAATAGCTATATACCGCGCGTCAGGAAATGTCTCTCCGCACCTTGGTGCTTGCAACAAAAATTATGTTGGTAGCAGTGTAACAAACAAAAACAAAAAACAACGTAAATCACGCACTCACCACCCTCATAACAGATGATGGAAGGGTAATACTATCCAATATCTCTGGCTGAAAGTATTGTCCCCTTCACTTGTTTCCCAGCGATTTGGTTGCTATCAACATCAGTGGCATTTTTTAATAGGAGACCCTGTGTCGGCCCAAGGCGGAAACTCTCCTGGCACACTATATAACATTAACATGAATGAAACTACGGAAAAGTTTACTAGTAATTGAAAAACTATGAATCTTACAATTCAATTGATAACATCTAGTATATTGTATTTATTTTTAAGTGTATTGTTTTAAATGTATTCTTTTCATTATAAATTGTTCGGCATGGAAGTGAAAAATTAATCTTCCCTTTAAAATATGGCAATGAAGTTTAAAGCTTAGTTTCGTAAAACAACTTGAGAAGATATGAACTCAAATGGCAATTGAAAAACCTATTTTAACAATATATTTCACTTAGATATTATTTTCCAATGCTTTAATACAGTAAAAAGTATAATTCTGTAGTTGAACGAAATTATTGATAAATATGACAATGAGGAAAAATAGGCTTAAAGGACATTTCATAAAAAAATACAAAATCAACTCCGATAAGTGAATATTCGCTACAAATTAAAATTAGTAGTGTATGATCGTTGAAAAAACAATTCAAAAATAATCTTAAATGATGTGCTCTTTTCTACAACCAAATGAATTTTCACGAAGCTCCACTCTTGAAAGCATGTCACTAGCCCCAAATGACGTCAAATTCCCCTCAAAGCGTACTTCATACACATGAAGATTGCATATTCATACCGACCTCTTTGTTTTCTTTCCATTAACAACCCCGCCTTAATGTAAAGGTTCCGGTCGTAAAGTCCAGCCCTTACGTGGTGTTCTTGCGGGCCGTCTAGCAACGTCCACTCCACTCAGCCTCTCTCATGCGCGCCCACGGGGAAAGAGGACTGCAACTCCGGCGACCAGCGGAGCCCGCCCCTTTTTGGGCGGCGCAGTCAATATTTGGGCAAGAAAGTTGGCGCCGAGCCCCGCCACCGCAAGCGCCCCGGGCGCTGCCGACGCCCACACTTTTCCCTTGCGGTAACCGCAACCTCAGCTCGCTGCACACACGCTCATGAGCTTGTCTTCATCACTCGCAATTTAGTAAAATTCGACATTCTCATGGAGATCATTATCAACGTTGTCAGTCAAATAAAAATAGTATCAGCGTGAACATTTTTAAAGCTATTATTTTAATGTAAATACTAAAATATGTATTTAAATGTAAAAAATGTATTTAAAAATATATTCATGTATACATGAATATATTTCAATGTATACACTAAAATAATAACGACTATTCGAAGTGTGAATTTACAACGTACAACGACCTTACAATAGTAGATATTGAGAAAAGTTGAGTGAACATTGCTTTGGGTATTTTCGTATGAATTTAATATTCATTGTATTTTATGCATAAACAATATGTCTCGATTCAGTTTTTATTGATTTCATGAATGTTAAATTGTGAATATGTTATTGGCGAGATTATTCCATTCGGATAGAACCCATCTGTGTTTGGAGTAGTTGAGAGTAAACATTTTCTGTGCGCGGCACTTCATCGCTATTAGGACTAAGGTATTCTAGCCTACAGTAACGTGTTGTTACGGTTGGCAAACATAAACTTCATCACAACTTCCACGTTGATGATGCGGTATTCACTGCAAAAAGTGAAACTGAGGCTTTTAACCATGAACTTCATTTAATAATAGAATTTACATTTAAATAGAAAAAAATAACGTACGTTAATAATATTTAGTTTTGGATGAAGTTAATAAGAGGACCAGCCAGTTTGCTCTCTGGGCATCTCCAATAACATATCAACTAAAGATAATAAAGCAGATGTAAATATATGATATGTTTTTCAATTACGAATTTTGAAATTAATAACATTAAATTTGGTCATTACTAGAGGATACAGAATTCCCTATAGGAACTAGAGGAAACAATTTCTGATTACCTTAATTTTTTTTTCAGTAAAAGAAATTGGAATAAAATATCTACAAGAACCAATCACGGTTCGCTTAATCATCTATAATTATGGAGAGGACTGGCAGAAAACTAAATAGATAGGTATTCCTATCTATAGATAACCATTGCTCGTCCTAGAGTTGCGACGTTCGGGCTAGGGCGACCATGAGCTATCACCTCCAATGGCACCACTATCAGCGTCACAGCCACGCGGCAGCGTTGCCAGCCAGGTCCTCCACAGGAGCGCGGCGCGACGCGGCGGCGATCAATCGGGCGGGGACGGCACGGGGCGGCGGCGCGCGCGTGGGCGGGGCAGGTGGCGAGAGGCGGGGCGGGGCGGGTCGGGCCGGGCCCCTGATTGATTACCCGACAGGCGGCGCGGCGGTGGAGGCGAAACGATTGCGCACCCCCAACTCACCCATCCACCCTCCCATCCACCGTGTCCCTCGCGACGACAACGCCCCGCCCTGCATTCGTTATTCGCGTGAGCGGGAGCGGGGACAGGAGCGCCCGACCCGAAACGCAGCCGCGCTGCTTTGTGCGAGCGAGCGGAGCGGAGCGGAGAGGTCTGCCCGCGCGTCGGAGACAGCGTGGCGAGCTGGAAAGGGGCAGGGGCGGGGCGGCGGCGGGAAGGCAGCGGGGCGGGCGGGGGCGGGGACGGCGGCGGGACGGGTGACGGGCAGGGAGAGGCGGGGAGGAGGCGGAGCGGAGTCGGGGTGGAGGTGGGGCGGGGGCGGGGGCGGAGGGAGGCGGGGCGGAGGCGGGGAGGAGGCGGGGCGGAGGCGGGGCGGGGGCGGGGCGGGGCGGGGAAGGGGCGGGGGTGAGGCGGGAGCAGGGCGGAGCTGGATGGTCGGAGGGTGAAAGAGGGGGCGGGGCGCGTCTGCTAATGGCCGAAAGAGGCGGCTCGAGCGCGCTTACCCGGCAGCGGGGACGATGGTTCGGCCCTTTTTGTGAGGCGCTTCGTTCGCGCAACAGCAAGTGTTCGACGGGATGGAGTTAAAAGGCGGCTGCTCGTTTGGGCGAATTTTATTGAGAGGGAGTGCACAGAGATGAGACACTCCATTCATGTTTTGTTGGAATTTATTATTCTTCAATGATAGAGAGTTCACTTAAATTTCTCTACATTTCAAATATGAATACCCCATGGAGATTGAATTCATTCTATGTTGTAATTGAAATAAAATCGAATTTAAATACTATATTATCTGCGACTACTTGTAATCGCTTTTTCCCCATACTAATTCAAAATTAGAAATATCTTAGTAGATTGTTAATATACTCTACCCAAAATTGTTATGCTGTTTGCTAACAATCGCTGAACTTATATTTGACGTAATGTTTATTTGTGGTATAATTTCGTTAATTTCATTTGTGAATAATAGAATTTTTTAAAAAAATTATTATTTCTTTAATATTTTAACAAATACTGAATGTTATTACAACTAGATAACTGGGACTCAACGCATTACAATACATTGTACTACATTATATACATTTTTATTAAAATACATCTTTATTGCAATGCAATGCATTTCATACTCTTTGTTTTATTAGGTAGAAAAGGTCAGAAATTTAATTAAAGAACATAAACATTGTGAAGTCGACATACATTACAAAATAGCAATTTACAATACTTGTAGCTTCACATGAGTAGGAAAATAAACAGGACAGTTCATTTTGCAATGATTATGAACAATATTGAACTTGTTGCGATATCATTCTCTGCTTGCCGTTTACAGGTAGATAGTTGGATTTTAAAGAAATTTTAGGTAAAATATTTATAGTGTCTGATATACACTTGAAACAAACGTTTAAATAATTTAACAATAAAGTAGAGCAAGAATAACTTTAAAAATAGAGTACAAAGAATAATTCTAAAATAATTAAACACCACCTAATATTCTTGTAACTCATTTGTTTTAAAACCACAATATTTATGTAAAGAAACTAATCGTATTATTTGGAATTACTAAGGAATTAGTTAAAATTACAGATTACATATATTCATCGTATTTCCTTAAAAAAATGTTTGTTCTAGAAGCAATCAAATGAACAAGCAAATGGTCGCAATTAACATATTAAGTAAACACGATATTCCATGTTGTTTTTTAGAATTAAGGATTTAACAGTGTCATTAAAAACGCCGATAAACTTGTTCAAAACATATTACAAATGTATTTCTTTCCATGAAAACCAAGAAATGTAAGTAGAATCAAATTATCACTGTATTTTATAATAAAATTTTTTGTAGTAAATGCGTTGTGTTTGAAGAATAGTATTTCAGAGATATTATTTATGTTTTGAAAATGAAGTTTGAAAGAAAAGCGAATTTAACAATCGACATTTGAGTAGAGTACATTTCGTAACGAATTTCATAAAACAAATACCTTGCGATGTCACGACCCAACTCAAATTAATTCAAACGAATTCTGTTACTTCAATGTACGAAGTGTATCTAATTACATTACTTCGCATATACCTAATTACAAAGCTATGAAGGACTAATGAAACAAGGGATCTGCACAAGTAAATGCAATAACCACTGGCATGAACTTTTAACACATTAAATCCAGAAATTACGTGAAGTATTCTCACCACACGTATGCACTAAAGGAACTTCTGAAATCAATACCACCTCTCCAAGTTAAAATATTTCATGTAATTCAACACTTCCAGGCTAAATTGAAATTCCTTGCTACTTTTAATATATATTAAACCGAAACCAAACAGAGAAGACACGGTATAAACCAATAAAAGGAGAAGAGACAGATGAGAGTGCAGAAGTATGTGCGATTATACGCCATAAAATTGAAATTCATGTAAGTTCCAAAATTGTTCCCTTGGGTGAAAGTAATCAACCTATCCCAATGGCATAATAATAGTCACATTTGCTTCTCGGATTTAGAAAAAGTGATCAAAGGTTGTGAGAAATTGAATCGGATCATTAGCGTGAGGCATTCCACCTAGTTAACTTCCGGCAAAGCCAGTTATTTTCTTTTCTCCCGGCTGCTTTATTTATTCGTTGGTGTGGCTCAGCTGCTGTTAAGGGTTAAAAGTCCAGCAGATAAGAGTGCACATTATAGTAAAACGCAATGGAGGCCATTGTGGCCTGGCTGGATTAAACCGCTTTATTACACTTTTTTGTCGCGAACTCGATTTCATTTTACATCCGCGGCTGGCGACAGTAAAAGTTGGTCCTCGAAAACCGAGGTTTACGTGAGATTAGCAGTATTAGAGAACATGTGGACGTGACTTCAGATAAAAATTGAGGCAGGAAGCTGTCAGAAAGTTTCGTGCCTCGTATATCACTGTCACATTTTTTCATTTCTAATTTATTCTATTTGTCCTTTCACAAAAATTGAGAGAAATTATAGAAAGTTTGTTTTGAATATTCTTCACCAACTTGTTTTATTAATACTTAGTAAATGGAATTGAATTCAATATTTTCTTTGACGAAATAATGAGTTAGTTTGGAGAACGAACATATTTCCGTCTCTAGTGTGGTGTGGTGAAATCATTGCAATCTCCAAGAACATTTATTGAATGATATTTCAGATTATGTTTATTTTGTAAAATGTTGGAATACATGAAAAATCAGAACTACGGAAACAGTTGATCCAGGTTCAGTTTACTATAACTACTTATTTCACTAAAAACTGAAGTACAAGACCAATGAATATACATAAGGAATAAAACAAATATAGATAGATAGATAGATAGATAGATAGATAGATAGATAGATAGATAGATAGATAGATATAGATATTGATATATATGCCTTACACGTGAGGTTATTCATTTTTGTATTCCATTTCAATATGAATACAGTACGGATTTCCGGGAGATATTGAAAGATAAAACCTTTCATGAAATAATTTGGATAAGCAACTAGTAACAAGCAAATACGGGAATAACCCGGTTGCTATATCCAGCACCAATTGTTCAGTACATAGAACGTTTGCGATTCTAAGAGAACCACGTCAAATATCTCCCCATTCCTAGTTAATTCCCTTATCTTTATACTTTTTACATTCTTATATTATGCAATTTTCACGTTGCGAGAAACTTTCTAATACATCTAATTTTTAGACCTCTTCAATTAGGTAAATTACGATAGTTTATGTCATGTTAAGTTATGTTAATTCTCAGTTTTCTTTTATATACAATAATTTCTAAGAAGGAAAATCTTCAAACGAAATAATTATTGCAGAAATTGGATTTTTAAAAACACTCCAATTTCTAAATCGTCTATCACATTACAAAAATTACATGAAAAAAGCAGCATACAAATTGATAAACAATTTAGATTTCGAATATGCATTACCAAAAAGAACAAAGAGAAATTTTGTCCATAACCAACTATTACGCAATGAAGAGATCACAGTAAGAATATTATGTTCGTAAGTGAAACATCATCTTTCAGAAAACTAAATCCTATGGACTGTTTACGTGCCACATTACCGACTAAAAGTAACTCAGCGACAGACCTCGTGCAAAGATGGAGCACGAAGTTGATAAAGTGGCTAGGAGGTGGGAGTAATGGCAGTACTCGCGCCCGAATCTCCCGGAATTCACCAGAATGTAAAGTAGGGTGTGGGGCAGAACGAACGGGTCGTGGCGGTCACATTCCCCGTCGATGGAAAACTCAGGTGACTGATTCCATTGTAACAGTTTCTGCAGCGGCCACGTCCCACAAACACAAAAGCTGCAAACAGGAAAGCATACACAATGAAAACGCCGAAAGCGACACGCAAAGATCGATAGGCAAACTTTTCGCCAGTCGCTCGCGCGACTTTCAATGTTCCCTCTGCGATTTCCTTTTTTCCAGACGTGCGAGTTTAAAAAGCCAATACCTTTCTCAATGAAACAGAAACACAACTGTGCGAGAAGAATATTAAATCAGGACCCTATTGGAGAGGAAATACGTTTGCAGACAGCGCACTTGAGGATACGGAGCAACGGCGGTGAGGATACTCGAGCGACCGAGCGCGCTATACGAAGTGGGGCAAGCGAGGACGTGAGTTACATGTTTGGGTAAGCCTAACCTCGTTGGGATCCCTTCGCCGGTGGTCTGTCGATTTGCGCAGCCCAACTTCGTTTCCATGGTTGCACGGACGGGGAGACGCCGGTGATGGAAAGAGGGATGGCGACGACCCAAGCACCCACTTGGGTTCCAGGAAAAAGGATTCGAATGACACAAAGAGAAACAAAGGGGAGAGGTGAAAGGGGAATGGGTGAGGGAGGGAAAGGGAGAAGGGAGTGAAGCAGTGCGAGACGGATAACGTGCGAGGAGTGGCTTCGGAGCAACTTCGTCGCGAAAGCAGTTGGGGAAGGCATGCGCCTAGCAGACTACCCAAACTTCACAACGACTTCTCGGAAGAAGTTCGCTTCTCCGTGAAACAAACGAGTCAGGACTCCTTACTGCAGCAGATGTTTCTAGCAGAAATCTGCTCTGTAAAGGACTTTTTATTGGTTGTCATAGACGGGGATGTGAAGAAAACTAGAAATGAACACACCCAGTTTAGATCACCAGGCAAAAAACTGCAACACATTTATTGTTAAAAAAAACTGCACATATGGAACCTAGAAATTCAAAACGAAATATTAAAGGAATAATTTTTATATTGCAACGCTTCATATGATTTTATTTTAATTCAAAATTGTAAAAAACAGAATATACAAATTTCATTTTGTTTTAATCCTTTTTACTTTAAAATAATTTATATATATTTTATTTCATTTTGTATCGCATTTACTGTTTAATTATTAAGTTAAATAATTAAACTCTGCAATGCACGATAAATTCGATGTAAAACAAGAGAAGAATTAGTGGTTAAAATTCGATAACACTTAATTCTTCTACATGCAATCGTATTACGTGATTTAGAGCATTATTTCCCAAAGCAGCTTTGAGGAATCTATTGAAATGTCCTGATTATGTCTCATTAACTCAATCAGAAAAATAAAACTTCGCTAAATGCGTGAGTAAATACTCATTACAACGAAACATTTCAACATTCGTGGTTGCCGTGTTATTAACGGAGCACATTATTTCAATATAAGAGAATTACCTTGTCACAGTTGCATCTGTGTTATTAATTTAGTTCGCATTAGTTAATAATGCGACATAGTTAAAAATGCGACAAAGCAGAATTTAAAAGAACATTATGGAGATAAAATTATCTTTTAGTGCAACTAATAACTTTATGGAGTGATCTTTTGTATAAACTTTGATTTTATAGCAGCGGAAATTAGTAAATAACGTATCAGTACTTAGGTACTCTCATGCAGAACGTCTTATTGTATACGATTATATTCTGTAATCTTCAGGTAAAATATAATAAAGAAATAATATATGTAATGTTTTCTAGAAAACACATTGATAATTTGGGAATAAGAAGAGGTAATATTGTCATAGTAATACGATTGAAAGATGTTTATATTTCACGATTTCAAGTACTTGAAAGTTGAAGCATTTCGGTTTCCTCGAGGAGGTTTAAAGGCTATTTTTAGAGAAACTACTTTAAAACAAGACGATATCGTACTAAACCTATTTCAGAGCGGCGACCATTCAATAATTTCCAAGTAAATAGAGACTATAACATGCGAAGAGCTTCGCAAGGGAGGCGCAAAAAAGAACCAAAATTACAATTGAGGAAAGTTATGTCAAGAACGTTCAGAACGATTGTTGCGAAGTGGCCGTAAATTCTTTAAGTGGATATGAGAAACAGTCTGAGAGGTTCATGTCAGAGAGTTAGGAAGTCTAGAGGAAAATGATTTCGAACTGAAAATAGAAAACATAAATACATACATTAGAAGACATTCAGAAAAAAATGTTGATGAAGTACAGAAAGCAGAATGTGTTAAACATTTCGATCTAGGACTGTCAGCAAAAGACATTAAAATTATTTCAAGATACCCCAAGGATAAATTACGCCCACCATAAATGCTCCATAGAATGCAAATCGAATAGAAATAATTATTAAACATACAAACATAAAATGAAACAATAGAATGTCACAATTTGAATATATATTTAAATCCAACCACTAAATTAAGAGAACAGTAAGAAAGTAAGAAGGAGCTTTGGAGTCAGGCCGAGAGGAGGTAGTCGGGACGGCAGGAAGCGTCCACGCAAATTGGGGCAGCACTGGCGAACGCGGAGGGATGGGCGGCGCGGCGCTAACGGGCGAGTTATGGCAGTCGGGACGCCGCGTGATGAACAGTGTTCATAAAACAGCGCTCGCAGATAATCGGTGAGTGAGCTCGTCGTACGCAAAGGGGCGTGCCCGTTTCCTTGACGCCTGAAGTTGCACGGTGGCGGATGAGGGTAGGCGGGGGAGTAGTTCGCGCGAAAGGCACTAGTGATATAAGCTGATAGAGGGAGGCAACGCTGAATGTTTCGGCGGAGGCAATTCCTGAGGATGTTGGAGGCAGGGTGTGTCCAGAAAACGTGTGATGGTATGTACGATAGTGACCGCGTCAGCGTCATGTGTGGTAGCAAGTGTTGATGAAAGAGACAGTTGTGGCTTGGTGGTTTGGATTTCCAAGGTGCTGTAAGTCAGAGAGTTAATATTTGTGATCTGAAGTCCGAAACTTTTTACAATTTGCTATTATTGCTTCTTGTCACCGACTTCTCTACGAATATCTCCATCTTGTTACTTGACTCAATCCTGTAAACTATTTTTACTTCGATTAATTCCATGTCTTTGAACGGCAATCTTATTTTCTCTATTCATTTTAATTGCATGACTACCCCCACAAACATTATCCAATTAGCTTTGTGTTCCTTTTGCGCCACTTCTTTTGCAGTCTACGTGAAAGTACGCGTCTCTTTTATTTTCACAGTAAATTTTTATTTACTTCTCAAGTTTTCTCTAGGTAGTTGCATTCACTACATACTTTCTAGTTACTCATATTATATTGTTCGGTATTTCCCACTGTTGGAGGATATTGATGCTTACGTAAAATAACAGTACAGCATTCTTTTTTTACAGAAAAATTATTGAAACAAAACAATATTATTACTTATTGATTTCGGTAAATTGGGTTTTAATTGCTTTTACAAAGTGCTTAAAATGGGATAGGCACAGATCGGATCCACGTCAGAGATTTTTCGTTGAAATACGTGATATCATAAAAATGTTTACATTTAATATGTGATTTATTGAATGCAGATGTTAAGGTCAATGGTTAGAATAGTTACGGAGTAGAATAACTCAATTCTAATATTTGTAGCCAGGACATGCATTGGCTAAAATAATAGTACACGTATCGTGTACACGTGTATCGAAATTAAGAGTCTAGTGAAAGTCAACTCTATGTTGGTGAGACCGACTGTTGAAGGGATGGAGATCGCGAAGGGCCTACGCCGAAATGCGCGAGCATGAACACACACAACCTGACTTTCTCGCTGACGTTAACATTAAAATTTCCTGTAACGATAAATAGCACGTGCGTCAAGACAAAAGTTCGGTATGATATGAATGCTGGACGAGTATATCAAGCTAGCGAGAAAATGATCAGAAGATGTATATCGTATTTTCTGCGTGCCAGGGTAAACGTAGATTGACGAAAGCATGTATTTCGATTCTTTCCGAATATTCTCATTAACCATGCATACGTCGTCGATACTCGGTTTGACCGGTAGAACTTCTAATGTGAGTGCGATTTTGTCGCATCTCCAATACATCAGTATTGCAGTCTTCCGAAGTCTCCCCAAACCGTTGCCTCCGGACGGACAACCTGGCGCCAGTTGATGAAAGGGGATTTGGTGGTTGTAATATATACCCGACTAACGGAGCTGTTAGGCAATCTTCCAATCCCATAATATCACAGATATCATGTTGTTTATCGCCTTTCAACGACTACACAAGATTTGTACACGCTTGAGCGGCCGCCGGCCGCTGTAGACGCAACTGACTTTCGCTTCCTGGCCAGCTGCGTACTCAGTTTGTTTCGTTTTTGATTTTCCTTTCCGACACTCTCGTAGCTTTTGCATCCGCTCGGCACCAACATTATTGAGTTTACTGTATTCCTTTCAATGTAAACGTTCCTTTGAGCGGTGTTTTCTAAAATGTCGAGCGCATGTTCTATTCATGAGCGACACGTTCGTCAATTATTTTAAGATTTTCAACTGAATCTAAATTTCCCCTTTAATACCATTTTTATTGTTTTACTTCAGTGGTATTACTACATGAGCTCTTTTCCACACCGTACGTAATCAACATCAAAGTTTAATGCCTTTGCGCGTTACTGATATAAATTACTAAGCAAAGATAATTCGTGACTATAGTGCGCATGCGTCAACATAGTGCACTAATGTCACAGAAAAATATTACACTCACTAGTACAGACAAACATGTGCATACATTTTTCTATCCGCTGTAGTCTGAAATGTTGCCCGTGCGTAATTAGCCTCGTAGAAACAAGAACTTTATATCCTAGGATGTGTTGTTACACAAAAAAATTCGACCTTCCCCCACACAATAATGACGTTAACTCCTCAACATAAGTAAAAAGAGATGAAACAATTCATTTATAAAATATGTTTATTTTTACTGATACTTTATTGCTTGTTATTGCCATCGATGCGAAACTCGATATGCACTGCACAACGCACCTGGCTCGAGAAGATTGTGGTTACGAGCGAAATATGAACACAATTGAACGATTATACATGTTCTCTTATAGGAGGCAATTATGAAAAGGAATTATGGGAGAGAAATATGAGAAGACAAGCCAAGTCAGGTTAACACCTAGTTAATAAGTAAATCTGATTAATTAAAACTAGGTAAAAAGAAAATATTGTATATACCTCCGGTTCTAACGATTGAATGCCTTTGGACCAAAGGCTTTGTGTCGGTCCTCGATCACTAGAAACTTATAACGCCCTTGGTACATAAATAACAATTCTTTTAAACAGTTAGTGAACAGCAGTGAACTCAACATTCAGTATCCTCCACAACCGCGTTTACCGATCTTTTAAAACTATTCATCAATATCACGAGAGAAACTCAGTCACCTCGTTTCTAAGTAAAAATAATGCAAGTGCATCTCCCTAAAAATTTAACATTCATAAACTGGAACGCAAATCACCTCCTAAATAAAAAAAAACGAGTTCATAAATTTTCTACATTCCTTCAAAATAGACGTAGCATGCATTACTGAAACCCATCTCAAAGCACGAAATAAACTTCACTTTCCGAAATACACACTATATAGAGCAGAGAGAACAGGGAACAACGGCGGAGTCCTAATCGCGTAAAATCCACTATAGAGCACCACCAGATAAATACCGCTCACACACCTCGCTTGGAAACCATAGCTATTAGACTAATTAATAGCCACGACTGGAACACAATATCAGACTACAAACCCCTTACAAGAAAAAATAGTTAATGCTAATCTACTAAATTTATTTCAATCCCAAATAAGTATGTTAGTATTAGGAGACCTTAATGCTAATAATACTAACTGGGGATGTCAAGCAAACAAGCATGACGGAAAAATACTCCAACAAATAATAAATCAAAACAACTAAAATAAAAATTATATCCACAACAAAACCCAACTATTACCCTCACGACCGACTCAATTCAAATATATTTAAATCGAATTGAAAGCTGGGCAGCAAAGTCAAAAATAAAACTTAAACTAATTAAAACTGCAGATAAAATATTCACACTAAGACCATATACCTCTCCTCCTCCATTAACATTAAACAGTGAAACGATAATCTGGTACCTATCAAACTAGCCAATAAAATACTTAGGTCTTAACATTGATACAAAACTAAACTGGAAACATCACATTGACAATAAAGTAATACAGGCAAAAAAGAAACTATATCAAACAAACCATAACCCAGCACATTCTATACCTATCCACCCAATTCTACTCCAAGCCAATGCAGATACCAAATTTAACCGGATTCGACCTAGTCAGAAACTCCATCGATTCCACAAGAATCAACAATAAGTACCCTTTCCACGTATTCCTACAACAATTTTCCGAAATGGACTTTGATTAGAGGTGACCTTTACGTTTCCTCGATCGCAATGCTAGCTGTAAGATTATTTTTAGTTTAGTTAGTAAGTTCACAAATATATGTAGCGTTAACGTAACTGAGCTATGTAAATATCAAGGAAAACAATAAATTGAAAAACAAATCACGAGAGCATTCTCACAGCAGTGTCTCTGACCGGGAAGTCCTAGGTTTGAGTCCCGACAGTGGACATGATTTTCGACACTAGCTTGCCAACTAGGTCGAATTCAGTCGGTGTCTGGAAGAGAATTCTAGAGGCCGACTGCTCTGATCGGTAGTTTTACGTGGTTTCTCCGATCACCATCAGGCGAATACCGGAGCAGTACCCTAACAAACGGGCCACGGACCGCGCGCTATCTTTACTACCTCTTCCTTATCCTCTCCTCTCCCTTTACACACACGCGCACGCACGCACTCACTTACACTAACTTGCATTACACTACCACATATGCCGAGGAGAACGGTCGGGAGCTTAAAGATTATCGCGGCTGGGGTGGTGCCCCGGTGGTGGGAGATACCAGGTTGAGAGAAACCCCGCTAACCGACGGTAGGTCGGCGCCGGATCTCGACTTCCATCGCGGGAAGTTCACCACCACCTCAGGAGGAAAAACATACACTACACGTACGGGACAAATGACCTCCGTATTTGACGCATCAGGAATTACTAACAACTAACCAACCAACGTTCGTTCTGAGAAGCCCCGTTCTAGCTTTGCCTCTACCGTTCCACCGCCTCCATTATCCTGCGGCCGGCTCGCCCCGGCGGGTTGCATCGCGTCGCGTCGCGTCGCCTGGCCTCGACCGCCGCGCCCGCCAGTGGCGCGCGCTCTCACAGCGGGGGTGGGAGTGGGGGGAGCGCCCGCATTCACTCCGCCACAGGCGCGAGCGCAGTGCCGACCGAACATAATGCGCCAAAGCACCAGCCCCACGCGCGCGGTCGGCGGAAAAAAAGCTTCGGCTGCGGCGCCCACCCCACCACCGCACTGGTCCCGATCCGATAGCCGAATACCTCCGTTCTGTACGATCGCCGTCCTCTGCCGCAGCCCACCCTTCCCTCTTCATCCCACTTCGGCGCTTTGCAATCGCTCTTAATCTCCCGCTGCGTTCCTCTTCACTTGTTTCACTCCACGTTTCCGCTCTAACACTCTGATGAGTTCACATCTCTCGCTCCTATCGGTAGAGTTGGCTCGGGACAACTGTTGCCACTGCAGCGGGAGGTCCTACGGAGGTCACTTTTAGACGAAAGCTATTCGTAGATAGCTTGTTCAAATTTAGCCGCTACCTGGAGTCGAATTATAGTAACCGGCTCCTCTGATCTACCGTTTACCGTGGTTCATCTAATCTATAACAGGTGTGGGCAGTACCTTAACCAACGGGGCAAGGTCAGCGAAAATCTTTCATTTTTCATCCTATTTCTCACGTGGTGTATCAGTTTCATCGAACGATATAAAATACTACACTTACGGGAATTAATAACCATACCAGTTGACCCCCTCAGAAACGTAAAATAGTTAATCTATCGATCGTTCCTTCCTTCTTTTCCAATTACTGGGATCTCCCTTCGTCTTCCCTTTCGGCATGCCTTATCTTGGCAAAGTTCCCTCACTTCTACATGTTTCTCCGCCTCTTTTGGTCTCGCTCCACCCTCACAGTGCTTCAGCGCTATTGTAAAATCTCAGAGTGGATAGGTATTCCAATGCAGTCATTCGTTGATAAAAAAGTAGTATGAGCAAAGTGTAGATAAATAGGAGATAAATCACAAAAGAGACCAAATAAATAGTGAGAATTGGTGTTATATTTAATTTATTAACGTAAAGTATTAATAGGAAAATAATTAGAGGAATAGACGAAATTGGCACAACCAGCAGTCCGGTTGAAGACAGTGACGTCTGAAACAAGAGCCAATGAGCGGGAAGAATTCCGACATTTTCGGCAACTGAGAAGGTGGCGGATCCATAAGGAGCGGGAGAAAACCCAGGCAGAAAACAGCCGGTGCCAATGAAAGCGACCGGGGAACCAAAGAACCGGGGGACAGCCGCTTGGCGGGGAACCAAGCAGTGGCGCGAGGACAGCGGCAGGGGGACAGCGAAAGAGAGCAGCGGTAGGGAAACATCGATTAGCGACAGTAAGGAGGGATGGCGAGAGTCATAGGCGACGGAAAGCGGTGAGAGGAACAGCGACAGCGGGGAAAGCGGCCTGAAGCAACAGAGACGGTCAGTCAGAGGCGGGGTCACCGGAGGAACAACAATGGTGGAGTTGGTGGATGTGGTGGGAAGAGTAATGAGATGGTGGCAGTGCCATGGAGTAACCGGTGCGACTGGAGTAATTAGCGGGACGAGGAGGCGGCGGCCACGTAGGATGTCGGATGCGGTCGAGAGTTGTATTGGCGAGGGAGTTGGCATCTATTGGATGGGGATGAGTTCGGGAGAAGTGGAGGCAGTGATGATTGAGGCAAGCAAGTTAAATTTTTTTTTTAAATTTTATTTTCTTATGTAGCGAAGTAAGCACTTTTCAAGATTGTATATGAACTATAACCTATCAAGCTTACTAAGCGTTACTGGAAAGGGAGGATATTCCCTAGACTTCAACAATTAATAATTTTGTTTGCGAGAATGTATGGGAGAATAAGACAGTTACAGGAAGAAAAGAAAGTAAAAAGTAATCTTGTGAATTCATGCATTTCTAATTAGGTTTAAATTTTTTGGGGGTGGAATCTAGATTCGATTCTTCAGTGTTGGTTAAACGTTTTTCTAGATTGAATATGGAATTTGCAGGGGAAGACGGTAAGGAAAGAAAAAAGTGATTGGTGACTGATATAATCATGAATCGTGTGAAGAACGAACTCTGTGGAGTTGCTTGTTTGACACGTACTAAGCTAAAATACTGAGGCCGCAGCGGGGTGTTAGCGGCGTGGGAGTGGCACCGCGGACGCGTTGGCAAAGGGCGACCGAGGAGGCGGCGTGCAGCGCCCCCACGCAGGCGATGGCGACTCAGATTACTCAGCGAGTAAAAGCGTCTGTCGGTCGCGTCCCCCGTTCATCAACTGGATATTTAACTAAAAGCGTAGTTCAATTTCCGGCCTATTCACGCGGCTGACGACAGGCCTTTCATTCCGTTATTTCGAGACGACCGACCAATGCACGCCAGTGAAATATAGCCTTTCGTTTAATTAATAGGAAAATATTTTTTGGGTGAAGACCTTTCATGGCATGACCCATGCCTTCGCCGAACATAGATCACAGTTTTCCCCGATGATTAATTTGAAATATTCGTTTCTTTTACAACAAAGTCTTCCGTACTTGGAGTTCCCAAAATTTTATTATTAAAGGAAACATCATAGGAAGTAAACCATATCACGTAAAAATAAAATTAATTATTCGTCAGTTTTTAACTATTATAGGAATGATGAAAAGGACCAATTAGAATCTTAAAACGCTATAGAAATATGTTTTAACTAATAAATATTCTGAATATAATACTGAGAAATTAATGCCAACCAGCCAATACGAGATTACATTTAGTTTTTATTATCATGTACGAGAAAACGTCTTAACATTTTTCTTGAGGAAATCAGTTAAAATTACAGAGAATTCCTTAATATGTTCTTCTGATAAGTAAATGCATCATGCTAAGTATGTAATTTTTTGAAAGCGATATTTCCAGTCATCAAATAATCCAAAAGAAAACTTTGTACGCTTCTTAATGTATTTCAAAAGAAACCAATTTCTTTGAGAAAATTACCTTGTTAGATATCTGCTCTTCCTTTGATTCATCCGACTCAAGGAAACCGTAAGCCCATCGCCTCCGACGTCACAGCTAATACCAATTCCCTTAACAACCAGGGCATGGCGGTGTCGGCTGGATTGCACACAAACCGTATTCCACAGCGCTAAATCATGGCGACAATTACTCGGGGGAATAAAACTCATTCGGTTTATTAGATTGCGCAACGTAACGCCGTTAGCGGCGGCGCGCACCGCGATGCGGAGGTGGAGGGGCACGGGGCGTGGAGAGGAGGAGGGGGTGAGGGGAGGGGGAAACCGCAGCCGCCAGGCCGACGCACCGCTATGAACGCGGTCTGGCGGCGATGGCCAGGCGTCCGCCGGGTCATTAAAGAAGTGTTGCCCGCCCAAATTGGCCTTCAATAACGGCCGCGCCACGACATTGCCGAAACTCTCCCACACTCTCTTTTCTTGGGGCACACATTGATCTTGACGATTTGTCGGTTTTTCCTCGCCCGCCTCTCTAGTGCCGTTCAGGAAGCAACAAATTAATTTTAGACGGGTCAAATTTATAAGGTCATAATTGAGATAAAGCTTAGAGAAGAATAAAATTCCAAAATGGGCTGATCATACATAATTGTGCTTGGAATGCGCGGAATCATGAGACAATATTTGGCGAAATGATAATGGAGTTATGAACAATAAGAATTAATGTGGTAAAAAATTCTTGAAGAATACGAATTGTTATTTTTATTTTGAATTGAGTGAAATTGTACATGTTCTGAGTAAGACAATAGTCAAATAATATGGTAGAATAAAATGATATACCAACATTTCCCAATTAAACTAGTAATGTTACGAGGTGATAATAAACTTCTATTCGCATTAATGATCTTTCGTAAATGGACTTAATGCAATCAACCAGAGGATCGAAAAACACTCCTAATGGACAGCGTTCGAATATAATTTAACAGTCCGCCATGCGTTAATAACAAAAGGAACAAATGAATGATAATAAATAATGACGTATCCAAGAAATGAAATTTCTTATTTACGTTTTTTTCTTGTAACAAGATGCACGACACTCGACCAATAACACAAAAAACACTGGTTTAGTTAGTTCTTTGCTCTTCACCGATAAACTGACGTTAACACGTTTCCTGTCCCTATGAAAACCTTGAAATATATCCACACGTCCAAACGACTTCATATTAATAATTTTATTGCAATTCCCAAAAATTAAAATAATTTTCCGCATGTCTAGGTAAATTCATAAATTCTATGACCGTCCTATCCAGTGCAAACCAAAATCAGTGCAACTAGAGCGAGTTCTGTGAAAATATTTGCAATAAAAATTGTAAACGTCTCTGACTAATACGTGGTTCACAGACACCTTAAAACCACCTAGTTCTACGTTTTGTGAGCTACATATGACTCATAGGACAGTGGTGTTAATAACTATTCCAAACGCGCCAAAATGACACATTTACGCCCCCAAACGAAGAGCATAACGCGCGCCCTCCGTGGCCTCCTCCGCAGCCGCAGCCGCCGTGAAAGGCGAGCGGAGGAGACGTCCGGCCAGCGACGGCGCGGGGGTGGCAGAGGGGGTTAGAGGGCGCTCGAGAGGGTTCGTCAAGAGCGCAGCATTCACGGCCGTAACTAGGTTTCGCTCTTGATGCAATTACGGCGACGGCGCGCGAGTGGGCGGGCAGGCGGCGGCGGCGGCGGGAGGTTACACTAAAACTAGATTTGATTACGGCGGCCCCACTCTGCCGAGTGGGACTCACCTAAGTATCGCCTCGGCGTCCCTGTCCCTCGTTCCCGCCGCCGCCGCCGGAGCTGTCGCAACCGCCGTGCCGACGCCGCTCCGCCAATTAGGGAAATGCAGTTACGAATTCTTAAGAGACTCCCGCGCATGCGCCAAAAGGGATCGAGATCGGGGTCGCAAGGGAATGCGGAATATCCCGGCTGAACGAAACTTCCATACGCAATATACGTAAAATTAAAGTGCTGCTTGGCGTCACGGAATATACACGAGGCGATTCCTCCTCCACGGCCCCTTCCTTAGGTCGGAGGGACGTAAAATAAAACGACTGCTTTAAAGTCAATATTGGTCTCCGGCGGAATTTCACAACCTTACTCCCTGAGCTAAGGATTATTAATATTGGAAGCCTCGGCGCGCTAAACTGTTACTGCCTGGCGGGTCAATATGTCCTAGCACCTTAGTTCCTCCAAATTATTCTAACGAAGCGAAAAACGACGTCAATTTTCTACCAAAGAGCATGTTCCCAATTTATTACCACCTCAAATATACAAGATGCGACTAGCTTCCGCAAACAGAGGGGAGATCACTTACAAATTTGCGAAAATGAAGGTGAAATGCCGTATAAAAGTGGTGGCGAGGTGAACGAACGGCGAAGAATGGTAAGAGAGAGAAAGAGAGCGACGAAAGGCATGACGTTATCACGCCTCGCCACGCGCCTTTCTTTTCACGTCGGGTGAGCGTCTACACAGCGGCAGCGATTGCGTACGCTGCTGCACCAAAGCACGGTTGGCCCGAGTTCTCATCTGCTTGGTCACAATTCCGTGAGGTAGAAGTTAAATAAAAAATGTATTTTTTTGCAAAAATGTTTAAATACTAGATAAAATTATAAGATGTCAAGATGATATTTATTTGCGTAATTTTACACAGTAATATGTCTTTCAAAAATAGATGTCTAAACGTGTAGTTTAAAAGCAAATATAGTTTAAATATCTAAAGATCGCAACAAAAGTACTATCATCATACTTATGTATTTGATTCATAAGGGAATTAATACAGGATGCAAAATATAATACGTTTTTATCGTATTTAATATATAAAATGCTGGTCGGACACCATAATGTATCGCAACATCTCAAATAATGAAGTATTTCCTAATAAATTTCGTTCAAAGCTTGCACACACATCAGATTAGTCAAGCAGTCAAGGTCACGAGGTAGGTAACTAGCTTTCAAGAGTTCACGAGCACTGCGTCTAGAGCAACTGGCGCGAAGTTGAAAAGAAAGGGTTGTACAAAACGCTGCAGGGGCAGCCAACTTAGCCTATTACTATCTTTTTGACAAGTCTCAAATATATATTATTGCCTCAAATTTAGATATATTAATTCCCATTTTCGTCACTGAAAAAAAGATATAATACATTAAAATGAAGTACATCGGACCTATTTAAGTTGTCAATTGAGAGTGCAACTAAATATTTTGAAAAGGAATTATCTTCATTTTGTAATTGCGTTTACTTCATATGTGTAATTATTGCTTTAGCTTCCTACATTCAGATTAGGAGGTTCTTGTCTGTTAAAAGAGCTTTCCAACTCAAAAATAAAAGAGACTTGTTAATGTATTTCATATTATTGCTACATACAACAAAAACAGAATGATTCAAGAAAACATAACAGTAAAAAAATAAGCAAGGAACTAGCTATTACAATATATTTCTCGGCCCAAACAAAACTCTTTATACAAGGCATAAATGAATAAGAAAATGAACATGAAATAAATTGAGAAGTAGTGAAGAGTATAAGAAATCATATCTCGTTTGTTTGATTAAACCCCAGGCAGATTTTCGTTTGAAGCTTTCATTCATCATTATACTTCGAGAATGCTTTGTGCTTATTTCTTCACTCTCTTCGGCGTGTGCGTGTACAACCCTTTCTAAATTTGGAGGGAGAATGAGACCGGGGTCAGGGGAAGCTCCCTGTGTTCGCAGGAGCGCCAGGCTTTCCAGGCGGAAAAGTAGCTCGTGCGGGCGCAGTTTGACATGCATGAGATAATTGGATACTGTAATATTACTTAAAATAGGGATATTGTGAGTACATGTTATCTATCAGCAAAACATAGATTGATTGAGTGACCTTTACAAACCCATCCATTATCAAAGCAGCTTGTAATTACACCTTGAATAGAAAATGAAGCCTACAGGGGAAGTTAATAGGATTGATGAACGATCCAGACATCAGGTCAACTTCATACGAGCAACTAAAAGTGAGAATGAAACTGCTAACGTACAGCGGAGAAATTCTAATTTCATAATGACCGCACTAAACTCGCCTATTCAACATTCACGGCCGCGACCTAAGTATGAAATCGTGAACTCGGAAACTAAATATATTTTTTAATGTGTTTAATTCAAAGAGGAACTAATAATAGTGTACCAATATCATCATCGCACATCTCCAAGGTACCTATCGATACCATAAAAGTGTGACACTGAACCAATAAACATAGCAAAAAAAGTACAATTAAATTGATTTCATAGTAATTGTAAGAGAGAATGCGTTGTGGAGTATTTTTTTGGAATAATTGCAAACATCATAAATTGTCTTCCCTTTCCTCCTCCATATTCTTCACAATCGGTACTTCTTTATTCATGGAACAGGACGAAAATACAAAATCGTCTCCCTACCGCCATGTCCCTCCCACTGTGCACAGGCCGATCTCCGGCCCTTGCGAGGTCATGGAAGCGGAACGTGGGTGTGACAAACTGCATATGAAACCTGACGCGTTTGCGCGCAAGGGCGTTGGCGTCGCTGGCGTTGCTGCCGTCGTTGGTGTCGCCGCGCCGATGGCGCCGGGCCGCCGGCTGGCGCGAGGCCGGTCATCGATATCGGCGCGGATCCCGGCTGTCGGCGCGGCGTAAATTGCGCGCCGGCCCGAAGACAAAGCGGTTCCCGGGCACGGGCTCAGGTGGCGGCGGTAGTGGGGGTGGTGGCGGTGGTGGCGGTGGTGGTGGCGGCGGCGGTAGTAGCGGCGATGGTGGCGGCGGCGGCGGTGGTAGTGGCGGCGGTGGTGGTGACGGCGGCGGTGGCGGTGGCGGCGACGGCGGCAGTGGCGGCGGTGACGGCGGTGGTCGCGGTGGAGGCGGAGGTGGCGGTGGTGGTGGTGGTGGCGGCGATGGCGGTGGAAGCGACGGTGGTGGCGGTGGCGGCGGAGGTGGGGCGGCGGTGGGGGTGGCGGTGGGAGCGGCGGTGGGGGCGGCGGTGGGGGCGGCGGTGGGGGCGGCGGTGGGGGCGGCGGTGGGGGCGGCGGTGGGGGCGGCGCTGGGGGCGGTGGTGTGGGCGGCGGTGTGGGCAGCGGTGTGGGCGGCGGTGCGGACGGCAGTGGGAGCGGCGATGGGGGCGGCGGCGACGGTGGTGGTGGTGGTGGTGGTGGTGGCGGTGGTGGCGGCGGGGCACTAGCGTTGGCGCCGGCACCACACTTACTGCGCGTACTCGCGCTCAACGGTGTGGAGTTCCGCAGGGTGCAGAATGAGACGCAAATGCTCGAGTTCGTAGTGGGCACTTAAAATGAGTCAAAAATTTCGAAATTAATTAATAGCTAGCCCTTATTCTCAAATGAGAGAGCCAGTGAGTGAACAATTGTTTCTAAAAGAGAGGTTGCGTTTTCTGAAATGTTCCTTATTCGACGTCCCCTGAACCAATTTAGAGTTGGTTCTTACTGGGCGTTTCCTTTAGAAAATCATAAATAAAAATTTCATAAAAATAAAAAAAAAATATCGTAATCATAAAAAAAATATTCAAAAGTGCACAATTCGAATTGGCAAAATAATATTGAATGTGTTGACTTAATGGCCATCCGAGAACGAAACAGAAGTAAGTCGAACATTATCGTACTTGTACGTAAAGCACTCATTGCATATTCATTAGGATGGTCTATGGAATATAAACTGCTGTAAGTGTACACTCATTAGAAGAAATCACTTACTGCCTAAAGATTCGATTAGCCCGTAATGTTTATGAATTAGGTTCTAAACCCTTAATTCTCCTCCTAATTTCATTCTTACTCTCTTTCAATCTCATTCTTGCCCTTCGCTTTTTCTTCTTTCTATCCGCTCCCTCTGCCGAATTTTTGAATAATTAAAGAACCTTTCTGGGGACCTCCCCACTCGTCATTCCTCAATCCTCTCCACTCTTCTTTTTTCTTCTCCTTCTCTTTTTTTGCCATCATAAAATACATACGATTTCTATAGTGTCAATGTTAGATCATTTGAAAGTAAAAAATATTGGCTGAAAGTTAGATGTTAATGCATTAAAGAGTGAGTTTTATTTGGGGGAAGTATTTTCTGATCAATAAAACGTATCGAATAAAGAAATGAAAAAAAAGGTTGGGAACCTCATGATACAAATTAAATATTCACAACAATTATTTACAAAATAAGTTTTGTAACACATTACACTATGAAACTCAATAATTATCAAATGAGGTCGTCAGACCAAGTTTGGTAATCAATACTTTGAGTAATACGATGCCAGTACTGATATATCGTACGTTTTATCCAAGTCCTACAAATTATAATAACTATAAATAATTACTTTTCAATTAAACAATACTTTTAATTTGATATAAAGTAATAACATAATAAATATAACTTTAACTTAAATAATAATTTTTCGTTTAAATATATAATTATAATTTTCGTTTAACATTTGGTTATTCATCCTGAGAATGATGACACTGGTGCTAACAGAAGTTAACAGAAAAACATACATTTTTAGAACACTATTCTAATAAGACGAGAAACCGTAAGATGATAATAATTCAGGTACTTTTTTAATATAATATTGGGGAAATTTATTTTATTTTAAGTTATTTTACGTTTATGTTAATACTGCATTTTTCGTTTTTTAACACATTATCCACAATTTAATCGTAAAATTAATCGAAAAAATAGCAAGCAGCTTACAAATAAGCATGATATTTTAAACAAAACTCACAAATAATTTTACGTAACTTTATGAAAATATAAGAAATATATTGATGAATTATCTTGAGATGAAACCTTTTATAAGATGCCATATAATCGTTCAAATTCATTGCTGAGTTTCTTAATTGAAAATGCTCTATGATGATATTTATTTGTTTACAAAAGAATAGAAAATAAATATCATGTCATACAGAGTAGAATAAACACAAAGAAAATCCGAAACAGAAGGATGCATCACGCACACGGATGCAGCAAACTCGAGTATATCAGACTCTTTTGAAAGCAGGTGGACGCCATTGAGTGCGGAGTCGCGGGTCACGAATATTTCCAAAAGGAAAGAGCTTCTCTGACATCCAAAGGCTTCGAAGCACGAGGGGGAGGTCAAAGGTGATGTCTCAAACGCAGAGGTCATCGCGTCCGAAGCGGGGCGGCGTCCCGACGTCTGGAGACGCCCTAGGGCGACCGCCAGGCGCAGGCGCAGGAGGAGGAGGAGGTGGGGGGGGGGGAGGCGGAAGGCGCGGCAGTCGAGGGAAGGGGACTTGGAAACGCTCCACAGAAAGAGCGCGGACAGATGAGGAACCTCAACGGAGCACAACCCCGCGCTTTGCTGTGAGCGGAGAACGTGACAAAACGTTCGCCGTTGCGGTGAAAGACAAGGAAGGCAAATGGAGTCAAGAAAAAGGAACAGAAGATCCATCGGAATATTGAAATAAATGACAGAAAATGTTAAAAGTGAATATATGATTGACAAAATCAAGATTAACATAAAGAATATTTACGAATTGAAGAACGTGACCACTACATTTTTCCGTTTAAATACTCAAAGGGAGTCTTCGAGGAAAATAGTGTTCTTCACGGAGTTAATATTCATGAATTGTCACGAAATGATATTTAAATAAATGAACCCTCCAAATTCATAATTATTGCGCAAACTCCTCCTAAGGAAATAACAGATTCAGTTAAGTTGCAGAAATATATTAAACATTGTTTGTAACAAATAAATTGGCAGATAAAATAATCTGAACAAGAAGATCGGGAATTAATAACGAATTATACAAACGTCTAGGATTCAATATCCATAACAGAAGTGAACGGCAGTGGTGTCCATATCCCCCTAACAATATCCCCCTCGCCAAACTAAGAAGCCAATCAGGTTAAAAGCTATCAAGATTCGAAGAAGTCGACCGGCAAAGGTGACGCACGGAATTAACTGATGTCACTGCTATGCCAGGTAGGTCATTCGGTTCGAGTGTCGACCGTGGAAGGATTTTCTTTCCTAGCTAGATAGCTAGGTCATATTTAGCCACTTTTCGGGGGAGAATTCTAACGGCCAGTGGTTTCGACGATCAACATCAGGTGAATGCCAGAGTAGAAACCTAACAATCTGGCCACAACCCACGCGCGATCTTTCCTTACTCTATCTTGTTCTATCTTTACCCTTACTTACTTACACATACACACGCACACACGCACACACAAACACACACACACACACACACACACACACACACACTTACTATGTGCACCGCAATACCATGCATAGAGCATAGAGTTTAGAGCCTGTCCCGTCAGGGGCGGTTCCATGATGGTGGGAGACACCTAGTTAGGGAAAACACAGCAAGCGGATGTAGGTCGGCGCTGGATCTCGACATCCAGCTTCTCCGCCACCTCGCCCGATAAAAAACCGCATTACACATAGGGGGCTAATGACGTTAGCAGTTGACGCATCCGGAATCACTAATCAATAAATCTATCAATCAATCGAAAGAGTCGGCAATAAGAGTAAAGAACGAAACGGCATGGCGGAGGCAAAGTGTACGGTGACCGCAACTGCGGCAGCAGTGGCGTCGCTCAGATGGACGGCCGGGCCGCAGAGGACCGCACTCGCCCGCCCAAACTGCAAGCCGCGCCCCGCTCCCGCGAATTCATAACTCAAACCTAATCTAATACAAACTTTATCTTTGCCGATGCTATGCGGAGCGGAAGTCATGCGCCCTCCTAAAGGCTTTGAAGCCCAGCGCGGCCCGCGCGCACACGGCGGCGTTGTCAGTTGGCAACATCCCTCCACTCTCCAGACTCCAGTTGCCCTGTGAATTTGCTCGCCAGAGAGGAACAAGTGAGTTGAATTTAATACGTGGAAAAGTTTGCACGGAAATATTTCTGTTACTAATACGCTTCGTAAATACTCTACAAAAGCATTCGAGTTGTGTATCAAACTGTATGATAGGATTCTATGAAATCATAATTTGTGTATTTTAATATATGCGCTTCAAGCTCTCGTACGTACACTAAAAATTGTTTTCAATACTTCCTTCTCTTCATTTTTCGTGTCAGTATCTGTTCATATATTAGAAATAAAAGAACTATACAAAGAGCGTTTAACTATCAAATACAAGAAATGTAATAAAAATATCGAGAAAACCGTAAAACATCAGAAAGAAAGAAATTCTACCATTAAATTCATACCTAACCGAAAACAAACCAAAATAAAGAATATTACGAGAGATTAAAAATTAAAATATTTAAAACAATTTTTATACGAAAGACAAAAGTTTTACAAACTTTGTGTGTTTACTCAGTGCGTATATCATTTTACTAATAATTTCGCCTAAAAACAAATAAAAATATTCATATGTTTTCTGAGTGTATCCGGAAAGCTGGTTTACATTTATCATCATAACACATTCATGAAATCGTGCTCACTGTTAACGGAGAAAAATGGAGAAGAAGAAAAAATGAGATGCGGCAACTAACGGTCGGTAAGATTACGGCGAAACTGCAAGAGACATACTCGACGCATTGACGTTAGAAAGATTGGAATGAGAGTGTTATAAACATGTCGGTGTGACTTCGTTATGGATCATTACGAGCTAGTAGATATTTTAGTTCTGGAAAACGACATTATAAGGCATGGCGATACAGTAAAATTAACGAATTTGACGATGAAATTATGAACCAATGGTAGAGGAACTGGTAGAATGAATTGGTACAGGAAGCAAGGAGGTGATGTTACCGATTAACATAAAACTAAAACCGAAACACTGATAAATAGTTTTTCACTGCCCTCTGTTTAGTGTCAGTGTGACATGTCCCATATGAGAAAAAGAAGGCTTATCACGTTTGCGACCTCTTTTGTCCCAAGTTTCCCGTGCGCATGATCGTCAAAGACGTCACGGCAAGGCCCTAGGTCCATCAGGCTGTACTTTCAGAGAACACAGTTTTCCTCCATCATCAGAAATACCTTCCAAGCAAATTTTAAGAAAGAAATTAAAATCTCGAGTACGGTAAAGTATGAGAATGGACTCTGAATCCGGATTCAAAACGCTTATACTACAAAAATCTATAGAAAACATATTGGTCAGCCCCACTCCTTTACAAACCTGTCCGAGAGAGTAGAACTGTAACGAAATAGCGGGGGTCGAGAAACAAAGATGATGTGGGCTCCACAGAAGTTACAGTTTTCTTGCAGTTCGAGAATGAAGAACACACTTCGTCGGAAGGGGGCTTTGTATTCCCTTTAAAGGCTTCCTCATTGTCAGACACCTGCAACCCGCAACTCGGAATACCAACACCACCCGCATAACTCCACTCCACCTGTCCCTTGAGAAGTTTCCGTACGCGCCGCAGGGGACGGCGAGAATCTGGCGGACTAAATGCGCTATTTCAACCAAAATGTTTGTATTTGTGTCCATAAGCAGTTTAACACATACGTATATTGTCTTCTTAGCAACAATGCTTTCATTTAAATAATTTATTTATCCTTGTTCGATAATACATTATCTTTCAAGAGGTTGAAGTAACTACAATAACAATTAGAGCTTATGAGAGAAAACTTACAGAAGTAACCTCAGGACATTCGACAATAACACATAATAAGTTTGAATAATTATCAATTGAATCAATAGATATTAGCAGCGCATTTCAAAGTAATAATAAATTTTACAAATTGAAAATCTATAGTTCATTTTTAAGAAAAAAATAAATAAATATGGCAGTTGTGATAAGTCTTTAGCAAAACAAACGAATACGTGGATAAGAATTAGCTGATTTTCCGAGATTAAAAATATTTTGATCAGGACAAGCAGAGAGTCTGGAGAAAAATTTAGTAGGGAGAAGATTAATCCAGGTTTTTAATGGAACAATACTAAGTTCTTCAAAAATTTGATTATTTCGAATAAACCACGGGGCTTTTAAAATATTTCTTAAGTATCCATTTTGTATAAGTTCTAGTATTTGAAAATTAGATTTTGCATTACCATCCCAAATAGAGCAGACGTATGTAAAAGAGGAACTAATAATATATTTAAATACAGATAAGGCTGATTCTGCACATAACTCGGAGATTTTGTTAAGAAAGAATACTTTTCAAATTTGCATATTAGTTATAAGGGCAATGGCAGATGTATGTGTTTTCCAAGTTCATTTAGTGTCAAACTGTGGTTCTAAATATATTTGCGCTTTATTAGAAAGAAGCCAAGGAATTGCTTTACCATTAATAATAAGGGAATAAGTGGGAGTAATTTGTTTTAAGGAACAACAATCCTTGTCTTCTTAACAATAACCCCTGGTCACTGTACGTTTAAGTTAAAGACCGCATTTGTTTCGTGTAGAGAATAAAATAGATTTTGCGGTTATTATCAAGGTATCGTTTGAGAACGTTTTGTCATAATCTGCATCACTTTCAATAAGAGAGAATATTTTAAGGGATTTAGTTATATCAGCTCAAAACCATTTCTAACCATATTATTTCTGGGGTTTAAATTATGTAAATTTGAATGGCTAGGGACAGTAAACAGACTAACCACACTTCGACCAAAATAGAGACATTAACATTCATGAATTAAAGTAGATTTTGTGCGGCAGGGGGTAGCTTATCGTGCTCCGAGCCCTTCATGTAAATATAATTACATTATGTAAATTACAAAAATAAGTAAAGTGGCAGAAAGTGTCACCCCAACAGTGCACAATAGTTGTAAATTTTAAGCATTTATCATTTAAAATTTACATACAAAAAAAATGTTTTCTGAAGTTGCCAAAAAGTATTCTTCTTACCTTCAAGAAACGTGAAATGGCATTCTCTTCCTTATGCTTCCAATTCCCTTTGTAAAGTGGAACAATGTTAATTTAGAACCCTAAATTCATGTACGAAGTACATTTGGCGCAGAATCATCCCGCGTTCTGAGAAAAGGAAAAAAAGTAGTCTGGAGAAGTTCATAAGTTGGACGGGTCCCGGGACGCAGCTAGTACTTCCATCTTCATTTGATGTGGCTCGGTGTCGTACGTCGAGTCGTTCCGTCGTCCTGGCGACGGCGGCTGGGGCGAAGCGAGGGGGGAGGAAGGCGCATCGCTACGAAGATGTGGCTGTGAAGGGTGGGGGAAGGAGGGGGTGAGGGAGGGGAGGCGGCCGAGGGAAGACGAGCAGCCCACAAATTGGCGCAGAGCGAGGCGACTGCCCGCACATCGTAGCCGCCACAGCCGCGTCAGCGAACCCCCCAAATAAACGGACGGCCTCGGAGAGCAAGGCGACGCGGCCGTGTCGTCACGCACGACGATGGCAATGGTGATACGGCGCGAGTCAAGAGTGAGTCTCGACGCGTTTAAGATGGCGCTCGTTTAAGGGGGGGAATGTGTTCAGACTGCTAATGCATGAAATGCAAATGACAAAACTACTAAAGGTGGCGATGGGGTACTTTTGATACGGTCATGGCGGCGTCTCATGATGGGGATGGCATTTTACTAATGTAGGTGAAAGATCTCAGGTTGTAGTGAAGAAGATACAGTGGCGGTGATTGATAATAGTCAAATGACTGTTGTAGTTACTCCCACGGGATGCATGGAAAAATATGGCGATAAAGAAAACAAATGATGTAATGTTGGCCGAGAAATTATAAAAACATATTAGCAAATATGAATATAAGAACAATGAAAAATAATTTAGATGATATAATATTGGCGAAAACATCGCGTAGTCTATGATTCAAAAGTTATGGCGATGAATGCAGTATGTACTCGTACTCGTATATTCGCATATACGTATTGATGATGGTGGTGGCAAATTGAACTTCTTAAAAAAATATAAACACTTTCAGAAGGTTTCTAAAGCTGTGCAAGAGTGGCAATGACCTTTTTACAATTCTATATATTTTTTATGTTAATTATCAGAAATTTGATCGTTATCTCTTATTATTATAAACTGTGAAGACCAAACTTGTTGATAATTTTTCTTTCTACAAAACTCAACTTATACATATCACAAGAACTGTAAAGGGTATGAAGGTAGTCTGGCAAAAGTTGAAAACTTCGAGTAGTATCAACGCTCTAGTGCGGAGTATAAATGAACATTCCGAGTTTATCAACCAGAATATGATATAAGATGTTAGATGTTTCTCTTTGCATGAAGAAATTCCCAAAGAATAATTAAAATCATTAGGTGAATAAATAGAAAATACCAGATAAGTTTGTTATTTGTCATTGCATTGGTTGTTTGTCAATCAATAGTTTTCGCCATTCGATCTCTGCAGTGCCTCTAACCGGGAGGTCCTAGGTTCGAGTCCTGACGGTGGCAGGATTTTCGTCACTAGCTTTTCAGCTAGGTCGAATTCAGTCGCTGTCTGTAGGAGAATTCTAGCGGCTGGCTGTTCTGATCAGTAGTTTTCCGTGGTTTCTCCGATCAACACCAGGCGAATGCCGGAGCAACAAACGGGCCACAGACCGCGCGCGGTCTGTCCTTCCTCTTTCTTGCCCTATCCTCTCCCCTTACACACACACTTACACTAACATGCACTACATTACCACATATTCCGGGAGACCGGTCGGCAACTTAGGGCCTGTCCCGGCTGGTGGGAGAGTCCTGGTTAGGGGGAAACCCCACTAGCCGACGGTAGGTCGGCGCCGGATCTCACCATCCAGCGGGAAAAGTTTACCGCCATTTCCCGAGAAACAGCATGCACTACACTAACGGGACTAATGACCAAAGCAGTTGACGCGCCCGGAAACATGAAACACTCAATCAATCGATCGATCGATCACTCGATCTACTTATAAGAAAAAATCGTATACTAAAGAAGAAATATTCTTGTTGGTTATATGCTCGGAATGAGTGTACTCATCTATCAATTTTTCTACAACTAACTTGTTTCAATTGTTTTTAACAGATGGCAGATTGTTAAATCCGTTATGGGACGCCGGCCATTAAGAGTAGCTTTTCGTTCCTCTATTTGACTGCGTTAGTCGATGCGGTACCGCATTTCTGAAATCCATTAACGCAACCTTTGAAACTTCATTTTTCTAAAACAAGCTCTCTTTTCGGATTAGCTGTGCCATCGACCACATTGCGAAAAGCGATGACGTGAGGTGGCTGCAGTGCGGACATGGCGCGGCATCTTATAAGAAAAAATCGTACACTAAACAAGAAATGCAATTCTGGTTTGGTATATGTTCGGAATAAATGTACTCATTCACCGTCTTTTGCTACAACTTACTTATTTCGATTGCTCTTAACAGACGTCGGTATGCTGAATCCTTTATGGGACGTCGGCCGTGAAGAGTGGCTTTACGTCCCTCTGTTTCTTTGCTTTGGGTCGATACGGTACCGCATTACTCAAAAATGCATTAACGCAACCTTTAAAACTTCAACTTTTCTAAAACAAGCTCTCTTTCCAGATAAGTCGTGCCGTCGACCACATTGCGAAAAGCGAGGGCGAAAGAGGTGGCAGCAATGTGGACGCGTCGCGGCACGACGGGGCAACTCGCCAGTTCGCTTTCGCATCCGTCAGCCACGCACCACGCCGCCTTCGCCAGGACTCTCGCGCGGAATCAGAGATGGAGTTCGCCACACACTCCTTGCCAACTCGCCGAAATTTCGCTACGCTCCATGATTCATGGCCGATATTAAATCCATTTTCTGCTGACGTAAATGGTCGTTAGTTGCAGATAATAGGACATGAAAGACGTCTCAATGTTTCCGAATTGAAGCCAAGTCCCAATTTGCTTAAAAGATTAGAAAATGAGTAAAATGAAAAATTTCGTTTCCATTGATTTTATTATGAAGAAGAAAAGATTCAATAATAGTTCCATGCAAATAAACTTTTAAAAGAACGAAAGTATTGAAATTATTTACAAAGATACGATAGGATACGATACCAAAAATCAAATATCTAGGATGAATGAACGTACGTTATAGCCTACTATTTCACTTATATTTTTTCCCTTTCAATAATTTGTAATTTAAAAAATATTATTTTATAGTAACAATAAAAATAACCGCAATGAGACCGAAAAATCTTAATGCAGAATTAAATGATTATGATGAAACTACGATAGGTATTTCAATTTCTAATACCAAAAATATTACAAAAACCCCACACAACTTTCGGCGATAAAAGTAGGTGTAATTAAAATGAAAATGAACCACACACCGCTGCCCGCCATATGGTTCTACCGAGATGGTACAGCACAAACAGCAAGAACAGCGTGTTTTTATCCCACATTCACGGCGCTACGTACATATCAAACACCCACGCATCCACGCTCCATAAATTCGGGACGTACGGTAATTCTGCGCGCGGCAAGATTACACAATCCCGTAATTAAGGCACGTCCCGACGCGGCAACAATGTGAATTTAAGTGCAAGGATAATGCCTGACCACCAGCAACGCCGCGGCCATCCCTTAGGGCGGTACGACGTCGCGGCGGCCATAATGCGTCGGTCGGTAAATTTCCCCACGTCCACGAGGCGGGCCTCCACGCGACGAAGGCGGAGACGTCGCCACGCACAGTGGACGGGAACGCGAAGCGCCCTCTTCTTTCAGTGGTCCGTCTTTGGATCCCCGGATCCTCCAGCTGTTTATGTGGAAATTTAAGAGTAGTTTCTTGCGCCTTTCACAATGTCAATGATAGCAGTATGATGTAGAGATTCGTGAGGGTAGGTCAATAAAAGTCAGTTCTGTTTTACAATGCCAATGTTTCGGCCATTTATTTTGCCTGCTTCAGAGTACCATATTTTTTCTTGGAGGTGATTGAAGAAACCATAGTTGTTATCCATCTTTTCCTCTTGACTAGTAATTTGATCTCCCCTCACGATTCTCTACATTATCTTTATAATACGAGGTCAAGATTAACGATATGATAGCAGTGTTAACGATCCTCGATTTTTTTCCCACCAAATTACATCCAGAAGACTAATTGGTTTATAAGAAGAAAATATTTACTAGAAGAAATCATTGAAACGTGTGGTGCTTTATTGGTTGATATAACTGTATAAGATAGTAAAGAAAGAAGACAAGAAAATCCTCAGAAGTGTTTTTCGTTTACGTAATTTCCACAACAGGCTTAAATATACTTAAAAGATTTTTGGAAACATTCAAACAGCGAAACAAATTTAGAACATTCGAAATTTTTCAAAAAATATTTTTGTATATTTCTTACACGTATCTTCCGTCTGTGTTGAATCCTGGAGGGGGAAGCCAAAAGTCCCCATTGCTCTCTTAAGCATAATTGTTTTGTAGATTTACTACATTTATTCAAAATGTAATAGTAAGAATCGCAAATAAGTATTCACGTTATGAATATAAGTTTTTAAACTTCAAGCTTTCAATAAAAAAATAATACTAAGAGTTGCGAACTGAATTTGTTCACTCATTCACGAAATATTTTCAATCTCCACACGTCTTTCCTGCTAAGAAACGTACTATTTTCAATTGAAATGCATTTAAAATCAGATATTTTGCCCGCCCACTACGCATACTCTCCCCTACCGTTTGGCGGGGCGGCTTCGCGCCGGCGTGGGCGGCTGGGAGGGCGGCGAAACGACGCGGCGGGGACCGGTCTAATGCCTCACGAGAAATATGGGCCCTAACTAACTCATGAGGGGAGGGGGCTTCCTTCGCGCGTATGAGTTATGGACCGGAAAGGAGCCAATCACAACGGGGTTTATTAAGGCGGTGCGTCTAATATCCTTCCGCGAGTGACGTCAGAGTAATAGGCGCGTGCGCCGATACGCCGTGGAGGCGGAAGTAGGCTCTTGCAGGGGCTGGAGGCGAGAGGCGTCAGGAATTCGCCGCTTTGTCTGCAGCTTCTTTTCTATTCCCAGCGCTCGTCCTCGACGCCGCTGGAGAAGAGGCGCTATCTACCGCGTGCTCGTTGTACTAGGTCCTTCCAACTCTGCGCGTTGTTTGGAATTAAACTTCTCCTATTCCTAGAGCCATAGAGGTCCGTGTAATAATCATAATTGTCAACATTTCGAAGTGTCTAACAATATCGTTAGAAGTAATGGGAATTAATGTAATATTTAAATAAAGTAATGTGATAAAAGCATTTGTTTCCCGATAATAGGAAACCGATGATATTGATTGATTGATTGATTGATTGTTAGTTGTTCCGAGCACGTCAACTACGGAGGCAATCAGTCCCGTAAGTTAGGTGCATGCTATTTCATCTAGAGTTGACAGTGATCTTCCCCCAATGGTTGGCGAGATCCGATTCCGTCCTACCGTCGGCTAGCGGGGATTTCCCCAACCAGGTATTGCCCACCAGCGGCGCACCTCCCCAGCCGGGACAATCTCTAAGCTCCCGACCGGTATTCCGACGTGAGTGGTAGTGTAGTGCCTGAAGTGTGTTGGTGCATGTAAGGGACGAGGATAGGACAAAAATGAGGAAGAAAGAAAAATAGCGCGCTATCCGTGGCCCGTTTATTAGGGTACTATTCCGGCATTCGTCTGGAAAACTACCACTGCGGAAAACTACCGATCAGAGTAGCCGGCTACTAAAATTCTCTTTCAGACAGCGACAAAATTCGACCTAACTGAAAAGCTAGTGTCGAAAATCCTGCCGCTGCCGGGATTCGAACCCAAGACCTCCCGGCCAAAGGTACTGCAGTGACACCAGTTGATGCACTGAAGCATCTCTGCCGGTATCGGTGATACGTAACGCTGATTTGGACGATATTTTAACCGACAACATGGATAGCAATTATATACAATATTCTCGGCAGCATGAGAATATTGTTGAAAGGAAATTGAATAATCTCTGAACGAAGTCTGGAATTCTTTTCCTCAGAAGCTCTCATCATTGTCTCCGATTGAC
Source organism: Teleogryllus occipitalis (assembly GCA_011170035.1). Taxonomy (NCBI): domain Eukaryota; kingdom Metazoa; phylum Arthropoda; class Insecta; order Orthoptera; family Gryllidae; genus Teleogryllus; species Teleogryllus occipitalis. Next base: position 65,271 of record BLKR01009962.1, read on the forward strand.
ACCAGACGAATGCCGTAGTAGTACCCTGACAAATGAGCCACGGGTCACGCGCGATCTTTCTTTCCCCTTTCTTGTCCTATCTTCACCCCTTACTTACACCCACTTACATGCACTACATTACAACACATGTCGAGAGAGCAATCGGGAGCTTAGAGCTTGTCCCAGTTGGGTGGTGCCCCGCTGGTGGCATTTAACTGGTTGGGGAAAAAAACACTAGCCGATGTGTAGATCGGCGCCGGATCTCACCATCCAGCGGGGGAAGATCACCGCCATCTCCCGCGATAATAACATGCATTATACTTACGAGACATGCCCTTAGCCGTTGACACGCCTGGAAACACTAATCAATATACTGAATAGTTACAAGTATAATTTGACATTTTCTGAATAAAGGGCGAATTTAATGAATGAATGAGCATCTCATTTAAATATGCGTCTGCGATTATACTATAAAAACTAGAAATGTAACACAAAAAGTGTGTCTCTCTTGCTCCCAGAACATGTGGAAAAGTTCCAGGTTACAAGCCGGTGAGCTTTATTAAACCGATGCCTGCACGAAGAGCGCCTCACCGAACTGCCGCGGCTGCAAACACAGCGTGTTTGCGGATCCACGTGCGGCGGAACATGGCAAAATTCCTGCGCCTGGTTCGTTGGAGGCGTCGCCCCTTTGTTATTGCGAGGTAGAGCAAACACATAATACGCAGGTTGCAACATACGTATTTACATAGTTCGTGAAATTACGCGAACAAACCGTTATAAAATAAATGTGTTCATTGGAAAAGGAAACAGTCCTAACATCCCTGCACTGCAGGCAGGCACGAGGAATTTTTATTCCGTTGTAACAGCATGTCCGGAAAATTCTACGTGTTAAGTGAGTAAGCGAGGGAAGTGCCACACGAATGGAAAGGATGCGAAATTCTGGCACTCTTGACGTTCTATTCAACAAATTAATACTGTGGTATAAAACAAATGAAATGAATTAATTAAAGGAACTTTGGAGATTTTTAAATATTTCTTAGATTTGTAGTTTATCTACGAGCATGAACAGGAGTGTATTAGTTTTAGCAATAAAAACTGCGACGTTGCTTTTATAGCATGTCATGACATGCTATTATAGTTGATCACAAATTTCTAAGAAATTCGTTGAGACTGAGATACAGCCGGTAGGCAATGAAGATTGAAACAATCACCAACAAAAGCAGGGTGTCTGCGGAAAATACAGGAAAGAAGAAATAATGAAAACGAGGAGAACGACATCGACAAGGAGAAAGATGCATTCTTTACCCTGTCCTTTGCCTTAACTTTCCTCGATCATTTATGTTTCCTCTTTTTGTCTTTCATTCATTTCTCTTTTATTTGCATTATTTCACATAAATCTAATTAACTGATCACCAGACATATGTCCATAAAATTATTCGTGAACAAAAAATGACTATGTACTTTATCGTGAAATGGTGGTATCGTGAGAAAGCAACATAAAAATGCAGCTTCAACTATGACGGAGACTCAGATTAGACAGACATACTATTAGCTTAAATATAAAATGAAATCATCAGAAGATTAATCTCAATGAGCAAAATTATAGCAAACAACGGGTTATCGTCTTTAACATCATGATATTCTAGAAATGAAAATGACAAAAATTCCTTAAAATGATCTTAAACCAAAGTTAGTCATAAATTATAAGTCAAAACATGAAAAGTCAGAAATGAAAAAATTAACCAATACTAAATAAAAAAAGTATACGCACCCCAATTTCAAACTAGATATCACGAATGTCCTCGTTTTCATTTTGAGTTGCAGATGGTATGATAGCAGGGATGTAGGTCAGAAAAAACATCATCCCATGCTTGTCCTTTTACTCCCTATGATTAAATGATTCCTATAAAGATTATATTTTGGGTTCTGAATTCAGAAAATTTTGAATGATTGCGATTCTGTTTACTTAAGAGTAAGAGATACAACTACTGGTGCTACAGAAAGGCACAGACTGTATCGTTCTTAAATCTTGAAGCTTTTGTTGAAGCTTTTCGATTTTTCCTCACACTCGACAGTCTGCTATGTATTGGTGTTTAGAGGTCCTATACGATCCTTTCGCAGTACATACTGCTCCTTTGATATCACATACGCCTATATCTGTCCTGTATCTTCACGTCTTTGCCCGTGGTATCTTTTGGTCCCATCTCGGTGCTTGCAACGCTGTTTTGAGTGTAAGAATCTAGTTCCTCAATTACACATCACACGCACAATGGTCTATCATATCAAGTGACTGTCTGATCTGCCTGCTTCCCAATAGGAAACTGACCATTCAGAAATATCTCTAGTAGATTCATTCAGAAATTTGTCTATAAAATGTTCTTTTTGTTTTTTCTGCTTTTTAAGCAACTATAACGCGTTTATGGTGACTTACGACACCTATGGAGGGGATTATTACCTCATTCGATTTTTTCCAAACACCTACGTCCTAATCGATTCCCTCCTAATTACTAAGCGGTCCTAACTCCCTCCTAACTTATGCGGTTCCAACTAGGATATTTTGGAAAAATTCTAGAAAAACACGTGTCTTTAAATGTTTTCAATGCATTACGACAAATTGATGAAACGCTGTGAATTAGTACACTCCCTGACATTAAAAAAACGTTTTCGTGAATCCGATATTTACACGCTTTCATTCATTAGACTGGCGATAATTAAACCTAATTTTGTAATGAAAAAATTAAACAAAATTTTTCATCAATATTTTTCACATACGAGTAACTTTCCATGCCAAAACTCCACTCGCCGGGCAACTGTCATATATTTATTATGTATTTTTATTATCAACTTGCAAATCATAAATAAAACTTTTTAACACGAATACACCCGCCGTAGGCACCGCGCCATGCTTGTAATTAGAGAAACGAAAAAATTACAACTGACCACTTAATGCGTCCGCGGATATTAATGTGAAATGTGCATTGAATCTATGTATCTGAATAACTTTGACACCATTTGTTTCCATCATAGCAACGATGCAAACAAAGTTACTTTTCAACATTAAAATCTATCACATCTCACATTAGTAATAAAAAATTCTGAAAGAAAACTAACTACACAAAAAAATTTATAAAATATTAACAGTCCGTATAAGTTAACGCAGTGGTTTCTTTTACTTTAATGGAATATTTACATTGATCGAAACACGTTTTCTCAAGAAAAATGTCCATATTTCTCACATTTCTCCAATTGTTCTGTCCCCCTAGCAGTACAATTCAAAAAAGACGTCACGAATACCGATGAAGAAATACCGATGAACTAAGCCTGGGGTTATTTGCACGTTTTCATTGGAAAATTTAGTACCGTTTGTGAGAAAATGTTTGGCCATATCTAAAAATGTCACATTTTGAGCTCAATTAATAAAAAAACTTTTAATTTCCGAGAACTTTCATCAGAATGTGGAAGAATTTTACTCACAAATGCAATAAGTTACATACAGATATGTGTAGTGCAAATATTAATGGCGAGACACACTTGAATACTTTTGCTTCAATCCATACAAGAAGTTTTAAGTAATCATTTGGAGCCGTTTGTTGAGAAAATCTTCGACCGGGAAAATTGCTCATATTTTACTCAAAGTTACGAGAAATCTACTAAAGTTATCAAAGAAAGTACGTAACATTAATTAAATTGAGGAAAGGATGTTATTTACCACTTACAGAAACAAATATTATCAACAATTTTGGGATCGAAGATCCCAATATTTTCACTGAAACAAGATACCACAGATAAATGTCGAAAATAATTCTGAAAAGAATTATATAATAAAAAATACTTACGCGGTGCAATAAATGAGATTTTCTAATAGTGTTGAAAACAAAATATTTATGCAAAACAACAATTGCATTATAAAACGGATCATGTTAATGAGTACTCTACAGATCACCTCCTCCCACAAATTAGAATGTTCTAGACACAATTGCCTTAAACAATATCTTTCCAGGTATTCTAGAACACGAAATTAAACATCATAAAAATAATAAATTTTGTAATTTCTCAGTCGAACAATACACAATCATACATATTTTAGAAACTTTTTGAAAGAAAAGAATCACCTACGGACAATGTCGGCGTTTTTTCGTGGGCAGGGAGTCGAAAGCAAAAAAACAAAAACAAAAAAAAGCGCATGATGGTTCTGTGGCGGCGATGGCGGCGGTGGCGGTGGTGGTGGCGGCGGTGGCGGTGGCGGCGTTTGTGGTGGCGGTAGCGGAGGTGCCGGCGGTGACAGCGGTGGTGGCGGTGGTGGCAGTAGCGGCGGTGGCGGTGGAGGCGATTGTGGTGGCACCGGTGGCACCGGTGGCGGCGGTGACGGCGGTGGCGGCGGTGGCGGGGGCGGCGGCGGCGGCGGTAGCGGCGGTTGCGGCGGTGGCGGGGGCGGGGGCGGCGGCGGTGGCGGCGGTGGTGGCGATGGCGGCAGTAGAGGTGACAACGTCGCGCATCGGTGCGCGGGAGGGAGCAATCGCACGCACGAAAAAACGTTCACAATGCGGCCGTCAGGCGGCGCACGTGACGTGGTGCGGTGCGGCGGCCGTGGCGTGTCGACAGCAGGGGCTGGCCGACCGAGTCGCCGGAACGAGCCACACTCTGCCGGGAAAAGGGAAAAGCAGTCTGCCGCGTCCGGCCGGCGGAATAAAGTTTTCAACACGTGAAAGGAAAAACGTGCGTTTAAAAAAGTATATCATGTTGAGATATTGTAGGTTGTGTATTTTTTTGTGGAAGAGTTCTGAAAGAATACTAACATATAAGAGCTTTACAATATTATCTTCTTTCTGAAATATCAATTCTTTCAGAAAGAGAAATGTAACACCCATTCCGAAATTTTTCATTCCATTGACTGTCAGTGTTTTTAATAGTATTTATTGGCAATAAATATTGTGTACGTATTAGAACTACACTATTAAAATTATGTAGAAACGGCCTCAGAAATATAGTATTCCTACTTTCTTACTTATTACAAGATTTACATTTATTCAGAGGATAAAATGACATACATTGAATATAACTTGGTGCAGTAACAGTACTACACCCCATGTAGCATTCTTCGTTACAAGATTCTGTCTCACATGTTTTGAATTTTCCCTGTAGTATATAGTTCGAGACAATGTGAATCTTCTCTAGAAATTATTAATTTTAAACATTTCTCTAAAAAATGCTTGGTTATCAAACATGAAGTGGATTTATTTTTATTATTATTATTATTATTATTATTATTATTATCATCATTATTATCATTAATCTTACTCTTAATAATATTATTGTGCCCCTGGGATGAGTCATAGCTTGCTACCTTTCCGTGGGGTAATTCCAGGTTTTATTCCCAATCAGTGCAAAAATATAACTGCAGCTTTCCATTACAATCGTCTCTATTGATAACTGTGTGATGAAAGAAAAGCTCAGGGAGGCCAAGTATACTAGAAACGGTAGAGAGAGTACGTCATACTTACCACATGTCTCATTTAATCACAGACGTTGAAAATAAGTAAAAACAGGGTCCAGGCCAAAGAACACCGCTAGCTAACAAAAATCGGATTAATCCCACTCTAGGATGCCAAATACATACATACGTTATTATTAGTGTATTAATATGACACAATATTCACCAATATAACGAAAATATTTTTTTGTTCTACGTTGATGGGAGTATTGGAAACAGAATCACACTGATGGAAAATCATAAGATTGATTATTCCGTGAATTTTTAGTTATACTGATAATGCAATTTGACGTTGTATGAAAACACAATGTGTTAAACGTTAATGAATGTAATGAGCAAGTGTTACTTAGAGGTGTCTGAGGTTATGTTGAGAAGTGAAACAATAGAGAGAAAGAGATGGGAGGCCGGAAGGAGAAGGGCTGATGTAGAAGCGTGCGCGTAAGAAAACGAAAATAACGTGGTGATAGGGGAAATATATTCAGATATCATGTGGAAATCCTATGAAGGTGTGTTGATTTTTGTTATACTAAATACACGTAACTGTGAAGCAAATTGAGAAGATGAAATAAGACGGAGAAGTTGGAGGTGGTTAAGAAGGAAAGAAGGAGACGTTGATGGGATATAAGGCAAGGGAAATGTAGAAATGGTAGTGATGTATGAAAATATGAATGGTGATGGAAATGCACTATTGGATGAAAAAAATTAGTCCAAGTATGTTTTGGGAATGTTGAAACAGTGGTATGTAAAGAAAGTATAAACTCAATGACGTGTTCGTGTTCTCTGGTAATGAATTCATGAAATTCACAGTTACCCAATTTTATTCAGTTTTATGAGATCCACAATTACTCATGCGTTCCATATTAAACCAATACGAACTCGGTAAAATGAAATGTGGTGTCCCTGATATCAATATTAATTTCACACGAACGTTTATTTGATTTCTGACTTGCTGTTGTTCTTCATTTTATAAAACATCCCGCGATACATAAAGAACAAGTTCGTTTAATGTTTAATAAAGAGATGAATTTCGTAGACGTTTTCTTTTCATAACCAAAAAATCGTGTTTGCTACGTACGTAAGAAATAATCATGTTCATAAATGAAAAAATTAGAGACTTCAGATTTTCTTCTCTCATAGCATATATGAGAACGATAATATTTCAATGACACAGAATCAAAAGAACTTCACCATAAACGTGTGCACATAAACCAGAGATAATATATATTTTAATAATCTCTAGTATTCGTGTACAATGAATGTGGCTACTTCTATATTACACAATTTCAATGTGTCTTATATGATAATTATATTGCCATTGAAGTAAATTCCATAAAGCACATGAGATGAATAAAAAATCATATATCTAACAATATATGTTCATTATTAAACTATTCAAATTACTAGCTTGAATTGGGTAGTTGAACATAATAAACTTATAATAAAATAAAAATACAAAGAGACGTGCGGCATTGTGGATATATTTTTTTAATGTGAAATATTGTAAAATAACTTAACGAACTTTTGATTTACTTATGTTTAAGTAAAAAATTGTGCAAAATTGTATGCTTCCCCAGCTCCAGTAAGACAATTCATTCATTCAACCGTTAATACTCTTGGAGCACCGCCAAGTGACACTTTTATTGGATGGTAGCTGTGGTTGGCATACAAATACAACTAGATAAATGAAAGTTTACGTAGCAATATTTTGAATCATGGAGGACAAATCAGAGGAGTCAGGGCAAGACGACAAATATCAGCAACGATGACGAATGAATATAACCCAAAAATACAAACCAAATTACCAATTCGAAATCGAGGTCAAAGAGAAACAATGACGAACGATTTTAACTCAGAAATACAAATGCTTAACTTTCTTACCAATTCCAAATCGAAGTCAAATAGCAAAGATGGCGAATGAATACAACGCAAAAATACAAAAGCTTAACTTGTTCACCAATTCCAAATCGAGGCCAAAGAGGAGGGAGTGTGGAACGTGAGTAGGTGTCAGCAATAATGGTGAGACTATGGAGAGGAAGCGAGAGCGCCGAGTAGGACGCCGCGGTAGCTGTACAGTGGTAATTGCGAACACGAAGATGGGAGGAGGAAGAGGTGAGAGGCAGGTGCGCCCCCAGACACTTGTGCTAATTGAATCACGCCGCTGCACGGCGACGCGGCCACGCGCAACATCTGCCGTAGGTGTTCTGTGCGGTGACGCACATATCTCGCTAAATATTGCTCCGCTGGACAGACGTTGAAAGAGCACTCTTCCCACAATAAGGTACATGTGGAATTGACATCTGCGAAGTTAAGGAATTTTAAAACACTACGAGTAAAATGTATTAGGCAAATGAATATAAACGTTATAAATGCCATTGCTCTCTATAGACCATTTTAAAGTAAATCCCATCTTTTAACAGTATTTCTGCACTATTTCACTAGTTAACACTATTACACTTTTAACACTATTTCTGCAGTTTAAATAGTTTAAGTAACCAAAAGGTAACTCCTTGATCTTATTGAAATATATAACTTACACTTAAAGTAAAATAAGTAATCAGCAAATGAAAAAAACGATCCTAGTCTTCATATAAATACTTAAGATTCCACAGTAACTATTGCAAAACAATACGCTTCAAAATACACGAGTGTCATCACTACGCTAGTTTCACTTGCTGTCCATGTTGGAAAGTATTCTTTCTAATTTCGTAATATCAATGTCGTACAATAATAAAACGTTACACAAAGGGTAACTTATGAAGCTCATATACGTTTCAATTCCTCATTTTAACCCTAAACCATTTATTTTCGCCCCTCAACAAACATGCTCAACGTTGCTACAACTTCAAGAATATTATCTGGAATACGAAATCAACAAAATATTATCTGACAGAGCAAGGTAAGAAAATAGAATAATTCTTTTATATTAACAAAATGAATGCAACTCAATATTTCGATGCTTCACTCATAAGCAATTCAAAGGTCTGTGGAAATGTTTGAAATGTGAATGTGAATGCCGCTTTTGGTTTTGTTCCTTGAAAAATTATGCAGATTTATGCTAAATAATGTTAACAATGACAATATTTGAAACGTAAAATGTGAAAGAACAATATATGGCATAAACAAAGACATTAATTGGTCACTTGAAGTTGTGTAAATTTAGTAAATCCGATAAATATGAATACAATTAGAAACAAGGAGCATGAAATTATAGCTAACCGCAGCGACATTGTGTATTATTATCTCTTCTCTCATTTTGTTTCAAGTTCCTAATTTAATTAAGTTTGAAAACATATTTAAAATGAAAACATTCTGCAAACCGTAATATCTATTAAAGAGGGTGAGAGCGTTGGTAATCCATCAATAAGAACAGTCTTCTTGTCACGTCGTATCTGTAACAATAATAATTATTATATTTTTGTTAAAAGACATTTTCAGATCTAGCTGTCACAAACAATATTCCTTCTCCATGTTCAACGAGAACAAGTGCACGAAGGGAGCTCGTAAAATTTCATTTACGACGTGTCTTGAACAAAGCAGTAATTCAATTTAAACTTTAAACGAGTTACTTCCACGAATTAATAAATTTAATTTCATGAAACCACAAAAGCCACAAACCTTGAAAGTTGAATTAATTTTCTTCTCGAACAGCAACGTAGACTAAACAATCTCCAGTTGGGATGAAATCGAACACAATGCTCCTGGAGACATCGTGAGAATCACAAGATTAATTAAATCCCATTTATGCGTCCTACTTCAGCAGTAATTTGTTACTTTCATTCTGCGATTGCTACTTAATTTTAGTGTGAGTTCTTCCACCTATACCTCTAGAATGTACAAAAATATGTGTAACAGAATACATATTTTTCAAGAATGCACGATACTGGCGAATAGAAATAAAAATCACCAGGCCTGATCCATTGAGCAAATGCTGAGATTGTCCCTTGTTTTGCTTCTGGACATAAATGTAACTTCATTTTCTGTGCACGTCTTCTAGAATTCAGTGGGAAATAATATTATTCAAATTATCGTTTCCATGTTGTCGCGGCAGGAAGTATTATTCCGAAGGACAACATGGATAAGAGCCAAATTTTTTTGCTTATTTATCCTTGAAAATAGATTTTATTACATGGGAGTTTTTTTTTTTAAATTTAAGTAGTATATGACTTAGTGTAGGGATCACAGAATTTTGAAAATGTGCACACAATACATTTTTCCCCATAGCACGTCATACGCAGTTTGAACTGTTTTTTTACGTTAAATAAATAAATAAATAAATAAAAATACTCTAGTCAAAAACCTATTTAAAACACTCACTGCGGAGAAATAGTAGAAATCCTGACCGAACGCGGCCACAACGACTATTCTATAGTATATGCACATTGCGAGTGAATTTCGATGCACCGGAACAATTTCCATTTTAAAAGAACGGGGATAGTATTGATTTCGAATCACTAATTGTACTAGGGACTCAGCATGGGCATCATGAATAACGCATTGTTTATGTAGATTCGAATTATCGCATGGAGCACGCCGCAACTGGCAGATGCGTAAAATGGGCAGTGTACCCCTGCACGATGCGCATGCTGGGCATTATATTCAGACAAGACGGCTCTTTTGTTCTAGTGAACCTACGGTCCACGAGGATCTACGATGATGTCACAAGGTCATTGTATTAAACCATAATTTCACTAAGTGTTTGGACCGGTTTTTGTATTTGAATTGAGTACTTTTTAGACAAACGTGCGACATTTTTGATATTTATATATTACTTGGTCACAAGAAATATTACGAAAATGCATTTTAATTACCCCTCGTGGATGTTAAACACCATCAAATTCTAGTTGCAGGAGTCTCATTTGAAACTTTATATTCTTTTATCAAATGAAAATTAAACTATAAATAATATCCTTGGGAAAACATTAAATTGAAATGTATGTATCAATGCATCTAGATATAATTAAAAGAATAAAAGAAGAATAGATATAAGGTAGCAATTAAGGTTGAGTAATGACAATGATTTTTCAATAACCTTTTCTGGAAGTCATGTGGCAGTTTAAATCTGATTTTCCTTCCTAATATATTCGAACACAGTAAATTGCATAATGGATGGCGGAATCACTGATGGGGTTCTGAGGAAGTGCATATTCTGCAACATACCGCGTAGACATATATCAAATTCTCTAACAAAATTTACGCTTCCGGTAAACAAGACACACCTGACGCACACTACGAAAATTGGTGGTGCTAACACACCACGTACGTTCTCGCTGTTCTTTCACGCAAAATTAGGCAAAAAGTAATCAAATTTTCGAAAAATTGTTATTAAAACCTTATTTCAATATCTATTTTTAAGAAACATGTCATTACGCTTCTGACTACACCATGTGATGGAGGAATTTTTTCTAAATTTAACAACTGTATTTATTCACTTTTTCGTTACCAGGGCCTCTAATATGAGTTTTCTCCCGAAAATTCGCCGTTTTTCGCGAAGCATTTCTTAACAGTCTCTACTGCGTAAGCTGTAGCGATAAAGTAAAAGAAAGTAAAAACGAAATCCCGAAGGCATACGAACGTGAAGACGGCAAGAGACGCGCGCCAAAGGCGACGCACCTCGAAGGCGTGTTGTAAGAGGAGCAGAACAGCGCCGCCAATGACACGGCGCCGCATCAAAGGCAGCCCCTTAAACC
>BLKR01009963.1:0-76413 GCA_011170035.1 Teleogryllus occipitalis
TTTAAAAAGAGATATTAAATTAATGTAAATTAAACACTCCACTCTTTCCTAGTAATGATCCACTCTTCACCAGTAATGATTGCTGCTATTGGGTCTAACCGCTTCCTTATTCTTTGGAGGGCTACTGTTTTTTTTAAATTTTTTTCCAACAGCATTATCTCAAAAGTACTGGATGAGAACAGTTGATATCTGGAGTTGAAGGGATGGTGTTAGCTCCTATTGTAGGCTTGATTCCTTGTGATTACAGTGAAAAATCAGTAACTGCACTGAAACAGCAGAAGCTTCCGCCAATTGATAATCATAAGTGAATCACCATGTACTGGGTAGGGAGGAGAACGAGGAAATCTATATGAATTGTCGCCTGGTCTTTCTTTCTCAGATAAACACTTGGATAGCTTATCAACATCAAATCGGAATTTTAGCGCCTTTGATGTAATATTAAACATAAAAAAATCCCTTCCAGTTGTCTGCGTGTTAATTTTTAGTGTATCAAAATAGCCCCGACACCCGTATTGTATTACATTAGCCTCTCAAGTTGTATCATATTAGCCCCACAAATTTGAGGCTGTATATATCATGACACGATTATTATTATTGCATTATGTAACGCAGAAAAGAATATTAATTCTTTCTTAATGATAACCTATTTTCAAAAATATCGTGTCATAAAAAATAACGAAGTAACATCAAAAGATTTATATCACGGTGGTAAAGTTTTTGACTGGAAAAATTAGGCATTTTAGTTTTGATTTTTCCCTCCCAAATATTGTTACATTCTAAGTGTTTGCTATGGTCATTATAATAGAATATATTTCCTATCATTTGTCATTTTCTTGTTAATTTTGGACATAAATAAATAACACCTCTTAAAGTGTAATACATTAACCCCAATTTTCTACTGTATAATATTAGCCCCGGCTGATCTTTATAACATTGTCGAAAAACAATCTGAACGCTAGAGATTTTTCTTTAATGAAATCTCTTTTTAAAAATAGATCTTGTATTAAGATAAATTGAACACCCTGTTTTTTTTTAAAAACTGCAAATGCTTCAATTTCTTTTCGCATCGGAAAGGAGGTAGTCTTGTCGTGTACCTGGTGGTGAGGGGGAACCGTGTCTGGTGAGTTAACTTTAAAGACCCGAGTTCGAATCCCGACGAGTAGAAAATATTTTCTGCTGCAGTAGGTCTTTTTTTGTTGTTTCTTTTTTGCAGGTTCACATAGTCCGTATTGAATATTGCATAGCAATTACGAATAATACGTGAAAATATATGCTGTTGAGGCAACACTTGTTTTGAACATAAAACACTTTTTAAATAGTATGTATAGTAAGATAAACTTTATTTAGGTGAGTAAACTTAGACCATTCACTTTGATTCTCTAAATTAAAACTTGACGTAACTGAGAACAGTGTCGTCATAAGAGTTATTATGATACATATATCCTTTATTTTTAAATTCTTAGGCCCCGAAACGCGCCTCAAATTAATTATTAATATAATAGCAATAGCTACTTATATATAATATAATTTCATAATTATTTCCAAAGAACCGGAACGCCGTTCTGTCGCGTACCAACAGAAATCAAGCCTTTTATATACAGGATATTCGGGGAAGAAATGTCGAATCTTCGAAAAATAGCTGTTAAGACAATTTTAAGCTTATTTTGTCTAATAAACTACACGGATATTCCAAATGGCTAAGCCGCAATAAACATTCAAAAGTTGGTTTGGATATATGTTTTCTAGGCAACTATTTGCGTTGTAGAAGCATATAAACACTTCATTAATATCTAAATTGTTTATGATTAACAAAATAAATGAATACATTTGATCAGAAAGAAAAATTTACCTAGAAATAAAAAAGCACCCAATTTTCACAGTTCGACTGCTTTTTTATTTCTCGGTTAATTTTTTTCTGAACTAATATATTCATTTATATTGTTAATAATAAACATGTTACATGTTTCTGGTCTGTTTACATGATTCTAGAATGCAAAGTTTTGCGTAGAAATCATATTTTCAAACCAAAATTTGCGTGTTTATTGCAGCTCAGCCATTCAAAACATCTATGTAGTTTATTAGACAAAGTATGATTAAAATTGTTTAAACAGCTTTTTTCAAACTTTCGACGTTTCCTTCCCCGATACTCTGTATATCCATGCTTCTTTAAAACCAAAAACAATAATTTGCGTACTGAAAACTAATTAATTAAACCCATGGCAGTATAATTGTTAACATAAGTACTGTCACACATCTTTCGCAGGATAAGGAGTAAAATTTAAAGAAAAATTATAGTTCACATGAATTTTGACAAATTGCGTCTTACTTTCTATGATATTCAAATGGTAACATTATATTACAATATTCAATTGGTTAACAATTTCGGCTGAAGAGTCTTGTTTGATAATTCTCCAATTTCGTATTGTAATAAGATATCTTATGATACTCATGTCGTAAATAACTATTTGACAACTATTATGTTTAGTGTATGTGTCTAGCAGGTTTTGCATTATTCTGAGCAACTGGATCATACGAATCACGTTTACTACGTTATTCACACAGGAGCACATGAATCTCAAAAAGTATTTAATAATATAATCCTTGCTGATGAATCAACGTTTTATTGATGATTTTAATTTTGAAAATTTTCATTAGTTTGGATGTTTAAATATAGGTATCACATGTAATTACATGTCTGTTAAACACGATAGCATTATATGAAGCAAGAAACATTGTTTTTCGTTTGATCATTCAACTTCATCAATCACTCAAAATTACTTTAATTTTCTCTGCTTATCAGTTTTTTAATCTCAGATCTTCGATGAAGACATGAATCAAATAACATCGTAGATATTTGAGTGTTTTAAAAATAATAACGTGAATAAATGCTTATATTTATTGAATTGGTTTTATAATAACCTGTAAAAACATGGGTTTTCTGTTGGTGTTGGGGATGTTGAAAACATTCAAATAGTAAAGGCAATGTTAAGCTGGTGACCTTTAACATTGTTTATTTGATATTTTTCTTAGGGATAGTTTATAATGGTTAAACGTTTTCAAAGAGTGCACATTAGATACCTCGAATGGCCCGTTTCCGTTTAATAAACCGCTACGTTCTCGCTGTACAGATGGTCGTGCAAAATTCAAGGTTTTGATAGATTCGTAGAATGGCGGCCAACAAACCACCTTCGAACTCTGACGATACTGAAATGTAGTCTGTGTTGGGAAGGTCATATCACTTGACCACCAAGTTCGTTCTATGTATTTTCACTGGGAAATGCTAGTGCATTGATATTTACTAAACTGTAAACAAACGCTAAATCTCTTTGAATTGTTATAACATCTGTTTTGCTTTCTTTTAGTAATATCAACTCGTTTTACCAAATACGTGAGTTTGTTATATTTTCACACTCTACAAGTATTTAATTTTACAAGTATTTATTTTCAAGCATTTAGGAATTCATGAAATTTCAGTGAAACGTTCGCCAATCTAAAAACCTTTTAAATGTATATTAAATATATTAATGTTTTTTTAAAATATGTATTAACAATGCGTAAATTTAGCACATAAAGCTCTGATTTGAATATTATACAATGAAATCATCAAATTAACAGTTTTAGAAAGGAATGATAAATTGAATTGAAAGTATTAACTTAAAGTTTATATACGTTTATTTAGAAATTTCTATACTTGTGTAAATATTGTGATGTGTGATTCTACTCATGTGATCTTTCAAAACACAAAATTGAATATTTCTGTATTTGAAAACCTTAACACTACCTTCATCCAATCCAGTGCAGTTTATAGCAAACAGCTAAGCAATATGTTTCCCTATTTTTAATGGTAATGGTTAAACAAGAGGAACAAATAGTTTCTGACTCTCGGTGTTAACAGGGGACTTAAAAAAATTAATAATACAGTTATTCGGTTGCTCAACACCCCTTTGATAGAAAAACAGAAACAATTGTTTGGGCGTAATGCACCTTGAAAAATATTTTTTTATAATCAATTTCTTTCCTATTTGATAAATATATCGACTTGCAAATTGCAGGACTTAAAAGAGAATATAAAAACCAAATAAAAGTTAGGCTCATACTCGCCGTAAAAATACGAATTTATCATAATTAAATTGGCCACAGAATTTGTTTACAAGCAAGTGCATTTTAAGCGTATGTGGCAGGCAAAAGCGCGGCATTGGAGAACTGTTTTTTCAGTATGCCCATCCCACGCTATTCTGCTAGCGCGAATGAATTAAGGGCAAACAAATGGGATCTACTAAGATGTTAATTTCTTATAAATAATTACATATATCTCGAGAACGAGATATAATAGCACCGAACGGATTCCGGAATTTTGCATCACATTTAAACGCCATTCAGATTAGACAATAAAAAAATTTGCAACAATTGCAAATGTATAAACAATTTCCAAATTTTGCAAATCTAAAGTGGGGAGAGTCTCCCGATGTCCCAGAACCAAAAACAGCGAATTAACAATTTTGCAACAATTTATAATTTTATAAACAAATTCGAAATATGCGTTAGAACGGCCGGGAAGGCTCCGCAAATTGTGCCTGAAATGAATATCTCAAAATAGCATTTTGTCAGGAGTTACAAATCGATTACTAAAAGTTAGAATAATTGTTGCTAAAATGATAAATATTTACTGGTCTATAGACAATCATTCTGGACGGAAAACCCCGCTTAGAAATATTTTTTTCGTCGTGGCGTACGCGCAGGCAAACTACCTCCTTCGGCAGGGAAATATGACGATATTTCCGTCTCGTACGTAAACGAACTAGCCCCCTCCCCCTGAGACAGCGTTCTTTCTGCCCCTTGGGATGTTGCACCAATCACAGACAACTGTGGTTCTACCTGCTAGCGATTGGTCAACGCGTCCCTCCCCCTGCCCTCCCCCAGGCCGAGGGGTGTCCAAGTTTGTCGGCCCGGTGTGGAAGATAGAATTTTGAACGACATTTTTTCTGAGGGAGAGGGTACATTAAAAGCAGTTTGTTGCTCATCACTCAGTATTTGCATGAAAAGACAAAAATACTGATAGAGACAGATGTGAGATAACCGTTGCGTTGCTAAGCAACAAACAGGGAATTTGGAGAACTGTTGTGAAAATGAGAAATCACAAAATCTAATTATTTAAGGTCAAAAATGTCTAATGTACTATGGGAAGAGGTGCAATCTGTACACGGTTTCTGGGGTCTCTAGGATCTCTGTCCTATTTCACACACACACGCGCACACACACACACTCACACGCGCGCGCACACACACACACACACACACACACACACACACATATATATATATATATATATATATATATATATATATGTGTGTGTGTGTGTGTGTGTGTGTGTGTGTGTGTGTGTGTGTGTGTGTGTGCCCCTTCCAATTTTAATTCACAGAAACTGAAAGAAAACTATGCAGCCTCCGTCCATGTAAGAGGTGTATATGTTATTGAAGTATTCATGAAGGTGATTTTATTAAACTATTTAATTTGTTGTAGTGATATACGACAGTATTTTATTTATTATTCGTAAAAAGTATGCACACTATATGTGTACATACATGGAAAACGGATTTTTTGTTTCGTTCAGTATATTTGCTCTTGCAGGCCACCAGTTAGTTAATATTCCTGTATTCTGCCACAGGGCAACATGAAGTAGAACGAAGTACGGGCCAATGAACCATAAGAGATTGATCAGAAAGCAGCCATGGGAACGGAGGGGACAGCGGAGGCAACGGCCGGGCGAGAAAACGGGGCCGAATGACGGGCAGGGCGGGGGCAAAGGGGGCGTGGCGGAGGGCTGGTGTGGGGTGCGGGCGCTGGCAAGCCGAGCGAAAGGGCGCTGACACCCGCCGCCGCACAGCCAACGACCGGCGGATGGGCCATATTTAGAGCGCTAATCAGCGGCGTGGGCTTTCGTATGTTTTAACGCGGGCACCGACGCGGCGGGGCGCGTCGCGGCACTGCGCGAGCTTCGTGCAGGGGCGGCGGCGGCGACGGAGGCGGTGGCGGTGGCGGTGGCGGTGGCGGTGGCGGCGGCGCGCGCCCGGCCCATGAAATAACTCATCGCCGCGCGCCCAATAACATCACCAATCATCTGGACTTTAATGAACTTCATTGACACTCAAATGAATCAACGCGGCGCGTTCAATGCGGCGCTGACCGCGCGTTCGACGTCGCCCTTCGCCGCCTCCCATTCGCCTCCTCCTCCTCCTCTCCGCCTCCCATTCCCTTCCCCCTCGCCCCCCAGCCTCCCTGCCAAAGAGGTTCCTCGACCCGGCTCCCGGTCAAAAAAGTCAGCCGCGCGGGTAAATTCGATAGCGCCCCCATAATAGCGTGCACTTAGCTGCGAAACCGAATGAAGCCCGTGAAAAACGCGCGCCTGACAATCCCTATACAAATGGCAGCGCGCGGATGGGGGCGCCGCGCCGAGGACGGGGGAGGGGGAGCAGGGGAGCGCGGAGGGATGATGACAGTGGGGGAGGGGAGGGATCGGCCCAGGGCACGAGGGAGGGGACGTACGGGGGTTGAGAGGTTGGGTGAACGGAACGGGATAGCGTGACTGGGAAAGGAGACGGTGATACGAGGCGGGGAGATGCAGCGGGAAGACGAGAAGGGGAGACGACGAGTGACTAGACGGTATAACGAGGTGGGAAGACGCAGAGAGACGCGCGAGGACGAGGAAGGGAGGTCCAGTTGACAGGGAGAAGGGGGCAGGGGGTGGAACAATACGAGGCAGGGTGACAGGGAAGGATGAGACAGAGGGTGGTGATGGTAAACGGAGTTTGGTGGAGTGTGGGGAGCATGACGGACTGACAGGGCAGGGAGAGTGGTGGGATGGGGACATGTGTGGGGTGGAGCAGAGTGGTCGGAACAGGGAAGCTGGGGGGGATGGAGCGGGGCGGGGCGAGACGGGGAATATGGCTGACGGAGCGGGTAGAGCAGAAAGCGTACGCGGACGCGAGTGTGGATGACCCATGACAAGCACGAGCAACGCGGCGTGGTGTTGTACAAAACCATTAAGAAATAAATGGGTGTCAGTGCTAAGGCAGAAGGATTAAGTGAATGGGAGGGTGGACCCTGGGGAGACGCAGATGTTCTCAAGGGCGGCAAGAGACCACTCAAGGTCATTGAATTGAATTGAATTTGCCTTATTTTACGTGGCGAGACTCAGGCCATGAGGCCTGCTCTTCCGTCTGACCACGCAAATTTCGCTACGCTCCTTTCACGCATCATGGGAGAAAGAAGGTATTACTTGGGCGACGAAACAGGCGATTTGAATTTAGCTCAGAGGCATCATTTAGGCTTGAGGATCTTTTACATGCAGTAAATGTACTAACATGGGACAGCCGGCTTTACTTCCCCTCCGAAGGAAGGCGTACGAAGGATTTTTTCGCCCTTAAAAATCCACGGCTTCGATCGGGTGTGAACCCGCAAACTTGGGTATAGTAGCCCGATACGCAAACCCTACACCATCGCCGCCGCCATTGGGGTGTCAAATCTGGAAATGGAGCAGGGAAAGGGAGTGAAATGGAAGAGAGTGGGAAAAGTGTGGTGAGCGAAACAGTGGAATTGTAAATGGGAGTGTCAGAAGGCATGAATGAAGTTCGAGAATCAAATGAAAGTGGAAGGATAAAAAGTAGAGTAGACACGAAGGGGGACGAAGGAGAATACGATGTATGAAAGCGCTGTCTGTGCCTCACAGAGGGCAAAGGCTAACAAACGGCACAAGCAGAGCAGTGGGAAATAGTACATTGGGCGTGCGTAGGCTCAGGAACACAAAGGACCGAGTCGCAAAAATGACAATTGTAGGAGTTCCAGAGCGTCACAATGGAACGGCAGGGGCTCGCTGTGGCGAAAGGGGAACCAAGGTTGGAGGAGAAAGGCAGATAGGGCCGCGCGGGGACGAGGCATAGTACGAGGGGACCCGCGAGAGGACGGGAACCACAGAGGCGTAGAACCAGGCGAATGCCCTTCGCCGCGTGCGTGGAGGGGAGGGAATGTGAGGGCGCGGAGCGAGGACTTCGGGGAATGGGGAGGACTCCACGATTCGTGACTCGCAACGCACCCCTCCCCTCTCCTCCCCTCCCCGCCTACCCATGCCGTGCAGCCGGCCCGCGTCCCCTCCCTCACAAGCACGCTCCGTTTCATTCATTGTCGCGCTAAAAGAGACTAATGCGTGCGAATCGGGCGCGAATACAAGGAGTCCTGTATAGAACGAATACGCTGAGTTTCTTCATGCATGCATGGCTGCGACAAACGCTCGCGCACAACCGTATTTCCAAGGCAGCCTGCGAGTCGTTTTCATTCCATTTAATTGCTTTGAAAGGATGGCGCGGTGTCATGTTGCAACTCTACACTGCCTGATATGTTAAAGGATATAAAAGAATTGTGAAAATGCAGTCAGTTCTCGTTGTGATTGGTCCACCTTTTTAAAATATAATATCGCAGTTCCGGTAATAACGAGATTAAATGTTTTTGAGAAACTTTATTATTCTCTTTTGAAAGGCATTCGGGAAAAATGTGACGAAAAACTGCCGCACATTTACAAGTGGTAATTTTGAAATCGATAAACTTTATCAGTTTAATCAAGCCTATCACACTCGTCCAATGTTGTCTAAAGTCAACTAAAGTCTACTCTAATACTAGTTGATGAATGTGGCGTCACCGACGCTGTAAACTATTTTAAAATATTTTCATGTGTTGAAAATTTCTTTCATGCTTAGCTTTGTTCAAATATTTCTTACAGTACCTGGCTTTGGACTTACCAATGAATCGTAGTAGCTGATAATGCTATACTTCCGTTCATCTCCCAACTCCCAATGGCATTGTATATTAACTCCATACGGGATATGATCTGGTAAGATTGCAATTTCAAAACTATAATGGCCGTAAAAAATACTTGCAGGTATGAATAATACGAATAGTTAGAATTTAGCACAGCTATAGTTTAACGTTTTGTTTTCTAATACGAACATAAATGATCACTTGTAATCTGTTCTGCTATATTATCTATTCCTATTATAAGATCATTCACAATTAGTTGGAAAAATTTAGACGCAAAAGTTTCTACAACTACATTGGATTCCCCTGAGTTGCTTACACATCTATATTTTGTCCCCTAATTTTTTAATTTTTTAAAACTCCACAAACTGAGTATGATGTGTTCTGAAAGAGAATATATAAAAACATTAAAAGGTTTCCATTTAGTATTTTGATGTGAATAAGGTGAATACGTTTTCAGTCACATTAATTAGAAAATCGATCTTTGCGCTCTTAAGAAATATGTATAGTATTATACTAACATTTCTGTTTTTTTTATTTGCATCATATTCTTCAAATTCAATGTTCCAAGGTAATTTTCAAATTTATTATAAAAATACCCATGAAATACTTCGAATGTTAAAAATTGACAAATTCTGCCGCGCGATTTTCATTTCATATTGCTGGTTTGTAAACAATCAGGGTGCCAAACTCATGGTAGAAAATTATGGCGCCGTGGATTGCAAATAACCATGGGGTACTCGGATTTAATCAACGCCACTTACATAGATCTATTTAGCTGGTACTGATTTAATTCTCCATCTACTCACTAAGGTCGCAGCGCTAAAACACGCAAAAGCAGGTATTTTTAAATTTCTTTGAATCTTCTGACTGGAGCCGAAAACAAATTATCAGTTCCCCATTCGGAGACCAAAGCGCTTCAAATGACACCTCAAATGTCTCGATTGGTGCACGGGAAGTGGTCTAACCGTGGGTGACGGAACCGCACATTCGCACAAATGATCAGTTCCCCATCAAGAGACCGAGACTGGTCGAATGACACCTCATATGTCTCGATTGGTGCTCGGGAAGTGGTCTAGCCGTGAGTGACGGAACCGCACATACAAACGTCTGAACATCCGCACGCTCAGAAGTTACTCAAATACTGTATAGGGATTAGTAAATTATATTAAGTAGTAATACAGTAATATCTCACTCGGTTGACTTGTTTTGAATCGCACTTGACGGCACTTATGCGAGACATGCCACATCTAACGCTTGTTCCAGGTGGGTTTTTTTACACATTAGAATTTTATGCATGTTGACCTCCGAGTTCAAACGTTTTCTGCAAACCTTACATAGTCAGAACCTCTGAGAACGCCAACGCCCCCCCCCCAGTTCGCCTGCCTTGTCCCCACCTCCGGTCCTATCAATTTATCTCTTTATTCCCACCATTTTAACTCTCCAGCTGTGTCGAGGTATTGTCCTAACTTGCGAATGAAGAGTAAGCGTAATATATTGAAGATAGAGTATTTAGGGGTGTGATAACGCCAGCTCATCGGAACTGTAATAGGTACAGGACTTGGAAGCAAGGACCGCGTCTAGCTTATGATCCCTTGTTTAGGATATTGTTCGAACATCTTTGGATACGACGTGAGGAATTATCAGAGGAAATTCAACAATTTCAATCCCGAAAAGGCTGACACCAGTACTGCTATTTCGCTATGGATCAATAAATCCACTTTTGAAAGGCGAATCGACTATAATCCTGTAGAAAAGACCTCCAACAAAGCTTAAACTCTGATATTGGTGAACACAATCAGTCCTGCATCGTAGATTTTGTCAAAAATGTGTCACTTCCCTCCCCAATGAAAGCAAGCGTGTTCGCTGTTTCAAGGATTTTGGTTACCACACGAGAAGCCTACGTTCGATGACCTCCACGTCAAACAATTCGTGCGACTCGCGCCGTCTCAAGAACTCAGCGAACGCGCCGAATCGCAACTGCGCCAGCCACCGCGCCTCGGGCGCTCTCTTTCCGCCTTCCCAATTTCCGCTCTCTAACGCTTCTGCTGCACGGCGGGCGAGTGTCGTAGCTTTTGATCGGTGGGTCCTTTGCACGAGAGCGCGACTCGTAACTCCATCAACTTTGCCCCCTTCGGTGCCTCCGTCCCCGCCCCGCGCTACCCCGCCCCGCCCCGCCCACCTTCCTGTTGACGTGGCGCGCGCCAGCGCAGGCCTCGGCGAGTTCCTGCTGCGAACTCCTCCCCCCCACTCCTCAGGGGGTAGGGGTGGAGGGAGGGCTAAGGAATAGCTCCCGTGCGCCTGACTAGAGGTGAAAAATTCCCCGATCGCGGCGCCGGCGGCGGCCTGCAGGGGGTCGCGGCGCAGAAGGGGCAAACGCTGCGAAATCTGCGCGGATTCGACGATATTGTGCATCATTCGACAGTGTGTGAATAAAATAATTATAAAATTATATTTCATTACAATACAGTATTTTATAAAAATCTTATTGAAAGGGAACTTTTCTTCCTGCACATACATTTTTTCAACAACAACAACTAAAACAATAATAATAATAATAATAATAATAATAATAATAATAATAATAATAATAATAACGATTGAGTTATTTTTGACTAGAAAAATCTAAGAGCAATTAGTTTAAATTAATCCAAAAATACTTGAATGAATTAAAAATTACTGATAAATTAATAGAAAATAAAGAACAATTCAGAAAAATAACTCAAGAGTTGAACTGATTAGCTCAGATTCCCAGTAAAATAATATGAAGAAAGGGGCAAAAGTCTGGTTCCCGGCTTTGCCGTCAAATTTTAACTCTTTTCGTTAGCCGCCACGGAGCGTCACAACGACGGAATCAATAATATTTATGCGTTCCTTCACGCGTTCTCAGTTAAGCGAATATGGAATCTAATTAGGAAGGGAATTTTTTGAGAATTTAATGCTTGGAAGTATTTTGGGAGCCAGCCTTTTTTCATATGTCGTAAAAACGGAAGGTCGTCCCGCGCTTAAAAACAACGATTTTCAGTCAAGATCGAACCCACGCTCAGATATTTCATAGGCTCCTAAGCTAATCTGCGCCTCAGGTGTTCCATAAGCCTCTAAGCTAAACGGTCTTGCCGGAATGTGCGACAAAATAAAATGTTGCGTAGAAGTAAATCTGCATTCTCTCTTCACAATCTCACTCGCTGATTTTTTTACAGAGAGAACAATAAATGGAGTTTACGCAGTAGGTTGCGGGGAATTCGAGAAATCCCAGGTAGATAAACATTTTTATGAAAAGCAACAAATGTGAACTCGTATTCAGCACTGAGAGCCCAGTAATTTAGTTCGTATCTAAGCACTCATTTTAAAAGAAAATAATTAGGTATGTATTTATATTATATTACTAAACTTTATTTAATTAAAGGGGAATGCTAAATATGATAAATCATCTACGTCTTAACTTCCGTAGAATCCACAGTTGTTTGTCGTTGATATTGCATATGGCTTTTGGTGACAAAACCACTAATGAAGCCTGCTAAAGCTACGTTAGCTCTTGTACTTCATATTCCGGCAAATTGTATTCGCTCGGGTAGAAAGAGAAAATTAACGCTTTCTGAAACGTTAAACGTTATATTTCCAACATTTCTGACCAATTAAAAACTTCAAGTGGACGATATAAGAGAATGTAGAATCCTGAACACGACAATTACAAGTGCGACTCATTACCAATGCATTTTTAGAAAATGTTATTATCAATCACAGATAAAATATATGTTCGGGAGGAAACTTCACTTCATTCTCTATCTATCGGTGGAAGTAAATAGGGAATTATTTTTTACAGCAGGCTACATTACAGTATTAGAAGATATAGTGAAGCACAAAAGGCGTATTGCGGTCAGACAAAAGAGTAAAATATACATATACAGGGATATAGGTGACAAGGCAGTACCAATTACAAAGGACTCTTACAGAGAGTAAGTGTATTAAGTGTTTTAGAAAATAACAAAACTCTACTATTGCCATAGTCCTGCGAGCAAAGCAAGCTAGTCAGGACTACTTGGCCGGGAGGTGCTAGGATTTGAGTCCTGATGATGGCAGATTTTCGACACTAGCTATATAGACTAGATGGAATTCAGCCCCTCCCTAGCCACTCGCGCAATCTTTCCTTCCTCTTCCTTGCCTTGTTTTGTCCCCTTACTCTCATACACACACGCGCTCACGCACGCACGCACGCACACATACACAGACACACACTTGTATACAGTGCACTACCAACGTATTTCGGAAGACCAATAGGGATGTTAGAGCTTGTCTCCGCTGGGGAGGTGCCCTGGTGGGAGGGAGAAATCCCCGAAAGTCAATGTGTAGGACGGCACCGGATCTCACAATCCAGAAGGCGAGTAATATCGTCCCGTTCCAGGATAAAATAACTATTCATTCACGAAACTAATGGGACTAGTGACCATAGTAGTGTATGTCCTCGGAAACACGAATCAATCAATCAATGGATGGAAGCTAGTGAAATAAAATAAACATGCAATTGTACACAAACATTTTGTAACAAATACGGTATATGGTAATGCTTATCAAAACCAACAAGTTTTTTTCTATTGTTTCAAATGAATATAATTTTCAATACCTCTTGAAATAATGATTGTCACATTGTAAATAAAGATATCAAAAATATGTCTTTAACATTTACATTACATCTTTTTTCTCCCAAATCAAATTAGAAGCTAACTTTTCATTAAATGACTACATTCGTTTACGCCGAGAGGTCAATGCCAGAAACGATGCCAGAAATCTGAAGATCAAAATTTTTACTATTTTCACATTATTTCTGAGTTTTGAAAAGTTACGTCAACATTCAGATAATAATAATTTAATTTATTTTACGGAAAAAAACTTAAAACTGCTTGTGACGTGCTACGGGAGAATCTATTCTGTGCAGATTTTCGAATTCCGGGATCCTTACCTTAAGCCGTATACAAGATGAATTCAGAATACAGAAATAACAGAGTTTTCGGCAAGCATTTATAACGAAATATTCACTCTCTTGCAAATTCAGTCAGCCTTCATAGTGCTCGTTGTGTATACTTCGCGAATGTTCATTCCCGCCTGAGATATGGCATAATATTCTGGGGAAATACATCTTATAGCTCCCAGACTTTTAGATTACAAAAACGAATTGTACGAATAATAACCAAATCCCACCCACGTGATTCATGTAAGCCTCTCTTCATTAATCTAGGAATTCTACCATTACCGTGTCTTTTTATTTACGAATCAGTGGTTTTTGTAAAAAATGACTTGCTTAAGGGCGGGAATATATTTTCAGAAAATGCCGAAGTCTATTACTATAACACTCGACGTAGAAATCATATTCATCAGGTGACAGTATCAACAGCTCATTACAAAAAATTCACATACATGTACATTATTTTACAACACTTTGCCAGATGACATTAAACGATTAAATTCAATAGAAAAGTTTAAATCCCAAGTGAAATCGTTTCTGCTGCATAACTGTTTCTATACAATTAGAGACTATACTGAGCATCACAAGAAAAGTAACATTAATTTTAACAATGATACATAATGCATTATTTACCATTTGGACTGTATAAATAAGTATAAACAACCTGTAACAACTATTGTACTACAGCTTCCGGGTCAATGACCCCCATCTCGATCAGGTTTTTCGTCCAGTTTCCCTGATCCATTGAGCAAATGCTGAGATGGCCCTTGTTTTGCTTCTGGACATAAATGTAACTTCATTTTCTGTGCACGTCTTCTAGAATTCAGTGGGAAATACAATTATTCAAATAAATTATCGTTTCCATGTTGTCGCGGCAGGAAGTAATAAGAGCCAAAATTTATTGCTTATTTATCTTTGAAAATAGATTTTATTACATGGGAGTTTTTTTGTTGTTTTTTTCTCCCTTGCAAAAATTCAAAATTTATTGCTTATTTACCCTTGAAAAT
The DNA here is from genome assembly GCA_011170035.1 of Teleogryllus occipitalis. Taxonomy (NCBI): domain Eukaryota; kingdom Metazoa; phylum Arthropoda; class Insecta; order Orthoptera; family Gryllidae; genus Teleogryllus; species Teleogryllus occipitalis. The sequence goes on from BLKR01009963.1 coordinate 14,773, forward strand.
AGATTTTTTACATGGGAGTTTTTTTGTTTTTTTTTCTCCCTTTCAAAATTCAAAATTTATTGCTTGTTTATCCTTGAAAATAGATTTTATTACATGGGAGTTTTTGTTTTGTTTTTCTCCCTTTCAAAAATTCAAAATTTAAGTAGTATATGACTTAGTGTAGGGATCACAGAATTTTGAAAATGTGCACACAATTCACTTTTCCCCATAGCACGTCATACGCAGTTTTTAACTGTTTTTTGACGTAAAATAAATAAATAAATAAACACTCAGTTGTAATAAAATTTATTTTCAAGGACAAATCAGCTATAGATTTGGGTTCTTATACCTCATCATATTTTACGTGAAGGAATTATACTTCCTGCTGCGAGAATATGGAGAACCATAATTTCAAAAACTATATTTCCCACTGAATTCTATAAGACATGTACAGGTAATGAAGTTACATTTATGTGTAGAAGCAAAACACGTTTGATTTGAGGTTTGATTGAATTGAGAGACTTAAAAATTGTGTTACCTTAGTTAATGGCACACTGTTCATTTCAAATGGAGTAAAGAATTGTTTATTTCAAATGGAAAACTTTACTGAAACAGTTTTTTCCATTTACTATTAATTTGTTATTACGGAACCAATTTCAATCATCTGATATTGTACTATTTACGGTTTCTTTATTGCAAGGAATAATCGTATTATTCGCAAAGAGACTTCTTTCGTTTCGAATAGTCCAGGACATGTTGTTTAAGTATAATAGGAAGTGAATAGAGCCTAAAATCGATCCCTGCGGGCTTCCATGTGGATTTAGCAATGAATCAGTAAGGTGTATACATAATGTTACAACAACAACAACAATATAATAATAATAATACAAATAATAATAATAATAATAATAATATAGATAAGGTTCATTTTAAAAATTGACACAATTACATTATAATTATTTTCATTGAGACAAACAACAATGTGGATGAATTACAATACATTCGAAATTCTCAATTAGCTTCAAAACGTAAAAAATTCAAGTGATTAGAGTATTTGAAATAGAAAGGAAGCATTTAACATGTGGCTAGAACAATAGTGATATGCAATAAATTTTGAACTACAAATTTTCATTAGAAATGTCATTTCAAAATATATTAGATCATATAAATAATGACTCAATGTAATCTCTTCATATTTTAGAGTTACTGATCTTTAACTCCATGAATCTGTGAATAGAGATGTGTGGTGATACGAAACATGGCGCATCCTCTTCGTATTTTCTATGTGCACAAACATCACTATACAAGTTCAATAGTCGGAGCAGATAACGACAGCAGCTATAGTATCAAAAACATGTTCAACATCTGTGCTTAATCGCAACCATATTCCGGACGTGCAAAGTATGTTTGCCGAACTCGTACAAATGTTGCGGTGATAATCGAACTCACGGAAGTGACTAGTGTGCACGACTGATGTTTTGATGGGCGTAGTGTGATGTGGAACTGAATGGGAGGTGCCTTTCACACGTTGCTGATACCACGCACCATTAATCATTCAACTACCGGGGGCATGAATGCGTTGCCTGTTGCAGTCATAAGATAGGAATGTAGGTTACGAAACCGCAACAAGGCTCACGTGCAACGATATGAATGCATACATTTCATAAAAGTATAAAAGCTTGTTATATATACTGGCAATTTATTGGGAATAAAAATGTAACGGTAGTATTCAACAATATCGCACGTTTCAAAAATGAATAATCCCATATTTGCTGAAAAAGTCACACAAATGATTGCATATTTGTTGGTTTAATCGGTTACTTAGTTATTTATAGTACTCTACTTGTATTGTCTTTGTAATTTATGAACTACTATAGTATTCTATACTCTTGGCTAAACGTCAAAGTAAGAGTAAAAATATATTCAACTTTTCGGAGGTACAATATAAAAGGGGTATCGGAATAATATGATCCTGGTGATACAATTTTTTTTATGTTGAAAATCATGTTTGAAGTGTAAAGAAAACATGTTTTTCGACGGCTTTGAATCAATTTTCCCGGAGTTTTTTTTTCCTAGGGCTTTTATCCAGCCGACAGCCGGTTGCCCTTTACGTCCCGAAGGGACGCATATTCGACCATACACTAAACAAACACTTGCGGGCTCCTCTGATCTGGGGTCAGCAGAACGCGAGGCCCTCCGCGACAACACACACAAAGTCAAGGGACAAACAGCCATGCCCAAGGCGGGACTCGAACCCGCGACCCTTCGGACCGAAGCGCTGAATCGGTACTCGCTCTTAGCCACCTCGGCCATCCAGGTCGGCTTTCCCGGAGTACTTTGTACAAATAAAAAATGTGTTTTTTGCTTCATATATTACATTTTTAAACACATTGACCCTATAAATATTGACTGTAATGGGTTTTTGCTATTTTCTATTAATAATAAAGGTATTTCGAGAATTTTTTCAGGTGCAATTATCCGATTTTGAGCCATACAATCAACAAACTAGTGGTTCTAAAACAGCACGTACTATATTCTCGCTCTATTTTCAGGCAAAATTACGCGCAATTTCAGGCAAGAGTTCTCAAATTTCCGAAAAATTGTACATTACCTTATTTCAAAATCTATCTTTAAGGAACAGATTTTATTAAGGGAATAACTACTATTATTTACCCATGTTTTTATTAGGTGGCATATTTTCGAAACAAGCCATTTGGTTCTATACCGAAATGGGCAGATTTACCATCTAGCTTTACGGCTCAATAATTAATACTCGTGTCGTCTCGTTTAACGTCATCAGAAGCACAAAGCCTGCCATTCATATCTATGTCAGAAGATGCTGTGCGATTCTACACTGACGGCGGTAGAATGAAAGGGTCACAGTCGGCTAGAACGCCTGAAAAAGTTCTAGAAACATTTTTATCATCTATAGAAAATCACAAGAATTACTACAGTCAATATTCGACATAAAGTGTTAAAAATATACTTATACAGGATATTTCAAAAACAACTTTAAAAGTTTGAATGCTCGTACAAACTCTTTAATACGACCTAGAGACCCAGTCTTGGCTCCATCGTGAAGGCAAATATTTCAAATTTTAACCACTTGGTACTCTAGGACACTGCAAGTGCTAGCAGCAATTTCAGAAAAGATTTACTAGTTCTGGGCCTGTCCCCCCCTTTACCGGTCCCCTGCGTGTTTTAGTTTGAGAATTCGAAGCCTACGACATCTGTGACACGTAATGGTAAAGATCCTGTAGACCTACTGTTTACAAGTGGCATAAGCGTTTTAATGAAACTAGATGTACAGTAAGACACAGCAAATCCTCAAGACTGCCTCATGCATCTGAGACGTAGAGCAAGTGAGGTAAAGCTTCCTACAAAAAAACAGTCCGACAAAATCAATCGGGTGTGCTTCTCGACAGATGGTCGTCCCACATACGACTGTCTGGCATGTCTTGAAAAAACGGTAGCCTCTCAAGCCACACAAGTTAACGATGCCGCGAGAACGAAAATAAACGGATATGATAGCTCGTTTGGAAAACTTCTGTTTGGAAATGCTTAGACGCTAAATATTAAATTAAATATTAAACAAAGTAAGGTTTTAGTCCTTATTGAAACGCCCTATAGCCCTATATGCAAAATTGTAACAGAAACAAATTCGTAAAATTCATGTGTATCATATTACAGCATGTATCAAATAAAGGCCTTTTCCACTCTAGCTACTTTATTTTTAATTAATCGATTTCACCACTTAATTCTAAGTTATAAAATTAAAAATCGATGTCTTCGTATAACTACTCCACCTTCTGAAACAAGTTTGGCCCTAAACGCAAACGGCGAGCATTGAAAAAGAAAAATAAAGAAAAGGGATACGAGGGGAGAAGCCACAAAGTCTCAGCAAACGGAACCTCGTGGGGGAAACGAGCAATCCGCGACCTCACGTGCTCGGACGGGAGCGCTAACACAATCTGCGAATCCGCGCAGCCCCTAAGCGCATCGATAACGCGATCGACGCGCAAGCGGAGCAGCGGGGGCGCGAAGGCAGGGACGCGATGAGGGCAGGGGGAGAGCGCGAGGAAGCGCCGCGCAGCGCCGAGCCCCACGGGCAAAAGGTGGGGACGGAGCGAGGGGGCGTCGCGGGGCCGAGGTCGCCGTTGAAGGGATGGAGCTGGGCGAGTGTATGGAGTTTGTGGGCGGGAACAACAAGATCGGGGCGAGTAAATTGGGGCGAATAGGCGGAGTTGATTTGGCGGGGTCGATTGGGAGGGGTCGATTGGGAGGGGTCGATTGGCAGGGGTCGATTGGCAGGGGTCGAGTCGATTGGGAGGGGTCGATTGGGAGGGGTCGATTGGGAGGGGTCGATTGGGAGGGGTCGATTGGGAGGGGTCGATTGCGAGGGGTCGATTGCGAGGGGTCGATTGCGAGGGGTCGATTGCGAGGGGTCGATTGGGAGGGGTCGATTGGGAGGGGTCGATTGGGAGGGGTCGATTGGGAGGCGTCGATTGGGAGGGGTCGATTGGGAGGGGTCGATTGGGCGGGGTCGAATGGACGGGGTCAAGTGGACGGGGTTGATTATGTGGGGCCGATTGGGCGGGGTTGATTGGGCAGGGTTGATTGAGCGGGGTCGACTGGGCAGGGTTGACTGAACGGGGTCAATTGGGCGGGGTCGAGTGGGCAGGGTCGAGTGGGTGGGGACGAGTGGGTGGGGACGAGTGGGCGGAGTTCTCTTCCTAGTCCTGTCCTCATGCCTAACTTACACATATTTACACTAACATGTACTACACTACCATACATGCCGGGAGAGTGGTCGGGAAGTTAGACCTGAGGTGAAAACCGCGCTAGCGACAGTACGTCGGCGTTGGATATCACCACCCAGCGGGGAAGATCACCGCCTGCTCAGCATGCCCTTCACTTACGGAATAAATGACCTTAGCAGTTGACGCGCCTTGAAGCAACGACAACCAATCAATCAATCAACCAACCAACCGGGCGAGTAAGCGGAGTGAGGGGAACGTCGGAGCGAGCTTGAAGAGAGTCAAGAAGAAGGGTGTGTCAAGAAGAATAGAGGGGTGGAATAGGGGGCGAAGCAAAAGGGTAGGACGGGGTGTGAAGAAGCTCGGCGGCAGGGGTAGGAGGCTGTGGAGAGAGCGGTGGCGCGGTTCGCCGCGCGGAAAAAGTCGTGTGGAGCGGTAATGGAGCCATTGGATTGAGCACTCCCGCCAGGGCGCCCTAAGCGCCTTACGCCCAAGATCAGCCGCGCCCTGTTTGCTTGACGCGCGGCGGGGCAGAAAAACGCCCCGCCCTCGACGGTCTTCACACCGCCAACGCCCTTGCTCCTGCTTTCACTCTCGCCCCCACTCGAGGTCACGCCCTCATCCGCAATCTCGTCCCCGCCCACCGACGGGTGGTTGTTAGTGATTCCGGGTGCGTCAAGGACTTAGGTCATTAGTCCCGTAAGTGTAATACATGTTTTCCATCGAGAGGTGGCGCTGATGATATCCCGCTGGATGATGAGATCTGGGGCCGACCTCCCGTAGGCTAGCGGGATTTCCCCCAACAAGGTATCTCCCACCAGAGTGGCACCGCCCCAGCCGGGACACATTCTAAGCTCCCGACCGGGCTTCCGGCATGTGTGGTAGCGTAGTGCATGTTAGTGTAAGTGTTTGGAAAGGGTGAGGATAGGACAAGGAAGAGGAAGGAAAGATCGCGCGCGGTATGTGGCCCGTTTGTTAGGGTACTGCTCCGACATTCGCCTGGTGTTGATCGAAGAAACCCCGGAAAACTAGCAATCAGAGCAGTCGGCCTCTATATTTCTCCTCCAGACAGCAACTGAATTTGACCTAGTTGACAAGTTAGTGTCGGAAATCTTGCCACTGTCGTGACTCGATCCTAGGACCTCCTAGTCAGAGGCACTGCAGTAACATTAGCTGATGCATTGACCCACCTCTCTCGATCTGCCCGCCGACACCCACGTCATTGTCCGATCTACCAAACCCATCGACATCTTCAGCACCCCTGCCACCACACACGGTACTCTATTTCACCATTGCGACTTCCCACAGCTCCACTCTCACCATTGGAAGGTGTCTTGCCTCATCTTCGCACTTGCCTTAGTTCTCGTCCTCAGGAAAGTCCCCTTGCCAGGGAACGGAAATGCTTGTGTAGGACAATGGCACCATCTAGCTACATTTTCTTACACATTTATGAAGTTTTCGTGCACTGAATCAATCTGTCCCTACTGGATCGGCATTCTACAACTTGAGTACTCGAACCCACCTTTAAGTATTCTGCACACAACTGAACTATTTGTGGCGACCGCGCTCCTGAAGTATTCAGTTGCATCAAATCAGTTCTCCTCTGTCATAATAATAATAATAATAATAATAATAATAATAATAATAATAATAATAATAATAATAATAATAATAATAATAATAATAATAATAACAACCTCCCTTGGATTTCGTAAATGTGCCGAAATACAGCTAAAAATGGTAAATTGGTCGAAGTACTTGATGAAACTTGTGATTTTCGACAGCTTTTTTACCACGACACTTATAAATACCTTGGTATCCAACAAAATAGACGAGTGAACCACACAAATATGAAGTCGATGTTCAAGAAAAAGTACAAATTAAGAATCACGAAGTTGATGAACAAAAACTTGTACTCAAGGAATCTAATAAGTGCTATTAACACCTATGCTGTTCCAGTATTTACATATTCCTTTGGTATCCTGAAATATTCAGACACAGACCTTCGGGAACTGGATACGATTAATTCAGAATACATCATCCCAAGAGCGCTGTTGAAAGGCTTTATCTTCCCAGAAACCAAGGAGGTAGAGGCCTACTAAATATCTTCAATCTGTGCAGGTCACAAGAAAAGAAAATGCGAATGTAATTTCACGCCTCGGATAGTGTGTTACTGAAGAATGTAGTTGCTGTAGATGCAAACTATTCAGCTCTAAATCTCCAGAAGTTTGAAACCAACACTGAAATTGTTTCCCAGATACGTAACATGCAGACAGATTGGAAGAACAAGACCCTTCATGGAAAATATCCTAATCTCTTAAATAACCCATCAGTTGATAAAGTCTCTTCTCTCCTGTGGTTGAAAATGGGATATTTATTTCCTGAAACTGAAGGATTTATAATAGCAATTCAAGATGGAGTAATAAAAACACGCATTTATGATAAACACATTCTGAAGAGCAGTATAAAAGATGTCTGTAGAATGTGTAATCAACCAAATGAGGCGATCGACCATGTGATTGCAGGTTGCCCAGTTCTTGTCAACACTGCATGTCTAGGGAGGCACAATCAAGTAGCCAAAATAATCCATTGACAATTGGCATCAAATTATAGACTAATTGAGAACCCTCCACCATTTTACAAATATTCACCTTCACCGGTTATAGAAAATAGTGAAATAGTACTCTACTAGGATATGCCTATTGTCACTGATAAAACTGTGGATTATAATCGCCCGGACATAGTAGTTATCAATAAAATACAAAAGTATGCAACAATTATAGATGTAGGCTGTCCACTGACAAAAAATCTCAATAAGACAGAATCGGAGAAGATTTCAAAATACCAGAATTTGGCAGCAGAAATCCAGCATGTTTGGCAACTGAGTAAGGTTGAAATAGTGCCAATAATCATCTCAGCCACAGGAGTGGTGACGGACCGATTTGCTTCAGGACTTACAAAAATAGGATTATCAAAGGGAATCTGCATAACTATCCAAAAATCTTTAATCCTACATACTTGCCATATTGTGGGAAAATTATTTAATTGAACGACGGACAAAGATGAACTTCTTCTCCGTCTTTCCTCAGATCTGTCATTACCAGTTGCATTTGCTAGAGCCTAAGTCATATGAATAGATGAATGGTTCTCAATGTTTACTGAGAAAAGTACAGAAAAATAAAATAATAATAATAATAACTATAGGTTATTATTGTCATTAATATTACTACTATTATTAGCATTTGACCAAGCGTGTTGTGAATATCTCAAGTTAAGTTCTAACGAACTAGGTATAAAGATGCATTTTGTTTCAAACGCAGGAAAGAAAAGGAAATGTAGGAATATATTCCTGCAATACTGGAAACTTTTCTGACTAGACACCAGCTTAGTGAATGAAATAATCCAGATAGACGTCTACACCTTGATGTTCGTATGACAATACATTCGGTTGCACAAATTCAGTGAATTCGTATGAATGATGTAGATATGTAAAAGAGCTTGAAAAATGTCCCTCTTTATGTGCCTTCTACATACAACAGCCATCAAACTCGTTGACATTATGATCCACCGTTTTTAAATGACCTGTCCTTACGCATCAATTAGTCATATTCCATATTAAAATTGCTGGCAGATACAAACAGGCCTCTGTATGCAATTCTAGAGAACCTTTGATGTAACATTCGTGCTCCCATAAACATGAATAATAAACGTTTAAAAAACATGTTACACAGAAAATACATCACCATTACATACTGATTTATCCGTCCACTCGTAATACGAATGATTGCATTATCCAATGGTCTGAATAATTAACCGATAAAATTCTGGTAGGTGTGTTTCCAGAGAATGTAGCAAAGAATGTTTTGATAGCTATGTGTAAGCCTAAAACACAACCTCCAAAAGATGCCGAGATTTTTAACAAGCAAACAATATTAAAGAGAAATACACAGAATCGAAATTCTCTTGTCTCAGATTTAGCGAAAAATACAATGTGTAACGGATTTTTTTAATTGATGGATCTCATATATCACCGAAAAACATTCATATCAACGTTATGAATAAACGACCGACCAATATACGTCCATTTCAATTACAGTCGTAATAATAGCGATCATGTGTCTGCGAATCTGTGTGAATACCGGTATTTTGCGTCGATTTACATACATTGTCATTTCTTTATACGGTATGGACACAGCTGCACAAAAATAAACAGTAAATATTTTTGGAGCTCTGTATAGTTATGATTGTTAGATATCGCTTTAGACAGAAATGTTACGTTTCATTACGGCATAAACCTATCATCACATTTGTGCGCGAGGATTGGCAAATTCGATAGGGAATTAACTCGAAGAGTCTATTTTTTTCCTTACTGCATGCATGTTTCTTAATTTTATAACATTAAATGTCCAGATTTATTTTAATGCAATTGAGATAAGAATTCCTGAAAATTACATCCGTTCTTTTACAATGATTTGTGCTTAATCCACGATTAGAAGTGATATTCAAACGCACATACTGTAGTAATTTCTCAGAGTGAGACATCGTGCATACACGACTTCCACCTCGTGACCAGTTCTTTTGTTTTCCCAGAATAAGGGTATATGTGCTACAGAGAGAAGCCAGCGCCCGCATGGTAAAAGCTGCGGGGCGCAAAGGTCTGCAAACACTGCCTTTCCACCCACGTGCTGTAGTGGTGCACTGCCAAAGGGTACGCCCGCTTCTCTAGCCGTTTTCGCCTCGCACCGCTACCATTTATTCCATTCCACCGCAAAAAGGCTTTGAGGCCCCGTCATTTATGTTCAAGAGTCCCGTTCTTCGTTACGGTAGTGCGGAGTCAGAGGAAAGATAGGGGTAATTTTTAAAAAAATAATAATAATCGTATATATTCAATATGAAACATTACATTGATAGTCGTTCTTGATTCGCGATTAATTAAATGAACTATTATTTGCTTGAGGCCAGTAAAAGGAAATTGAAGGATATATGAATTTCATTTTCTGATCTAAACACGCGAAAGGTGTGTGTGTTATTAAAAGTGCGAAAGTTGGGTTTGAAAATTATACATACTTATTTCATGCCGACTAGTTACATCAGCACATTCTCTCTCATATTATTAGTCACGGTTACATAATTTTATTGCTCTATCCTATCCTATACTCCAGCTATTACTTGAACAAATCTGCCAGTGAAATCGACGACTTGTGTTATAGTCATACAAAAAAGTTAAAGAGAAAACATATTTACTCAGATTGGGATTTGAACACAAGCGCTACGGATGAAAAGAAATGATTTCCACAACGTTTTTTAACCGGACATAAGAACAATTTTTTCTAAAGAGACAAGGGTAATGAATACTGAATGTTGCATTGATTCATATACATTACTCAAAATTACGAGAAAAATACGAGTATTTTTAAAAAGTGTACATAAACGATGTAAAGATCTAATATTGAGGAAAAGATACCATCATGAGAGAAATTTCTAGTTTCAGCATTGAAAATGTAGAATTGGTTCGAAAAAATACTCAAAATATTATAATTTAAAAATTACTGAATTTAAACGAGAATCGAACCTAATCTGTATTATTGAAAAAAATGTTCTATTCGAGCACAAAAATTAAAGAAACAATTATAGTGGAAATGAGAAAAAATAAAGTCAACCACCTACTAGAAATTTACAACACATAGTTGTTTTAAACAATACAGACTTTAAAAGTTAATATAAAAATTACAACTAATAAAAATCAATATTATAAAAATGAATATTTTGTTCATTTATGTTCATTTTTATGTTATTTTTTAAAAATCTTACATTAAACATTTACAATAATTATACAGACAACTTTTAGGTCCATACGTAAATAATTCAAAATATTATGTAGTACATATAACACTACATATTTCTCCTTACCTAGCCATGTCAGTGCGAACCAAACAATTGTCCCCAGAATGTGCGAGTGAGTATAACACAGGGTCCTGATTCGTATGTGCAACTGTGTACTTTTCGATTCGATAAGCGGGAATTATTCGAGTACCGTACGAGAATAAGATAGTAACAAAGTGTAGAACAAGGTAAGTTCACATTCATCTTTCCAACGGAAATAAATTTTGAAACGATTTATTTCGCGATAATTCTTACTAAATAAATAATATATTTATAACTATGAAGCTAATGTCGTCAACCCTGCCATAGTCGGGACTCGATTCCTATTACTTCCTGGTCAGATGCACTGAAGAGACATCAGTTGATGATGCACTGAGCCACCTCAGCAGGTGGTAATCTTTCAATATTAGTTGGAACCCCTTATTTGGTCAACCGTAGGGTTTCTTATGACATTAATACTACTCTGAATGCGTTGCCAGAAATTCGCATAGCAAGTCACAAGTATGTAAGGTAGACTAAACGCACTCATCCAAGTTCGTCTATTTATATCGCTTTCCTCTTGAGAAGGATTCTAATGTATCCGATGAAATCCATTTATTTACAAGGGAAAATTTTATTTTCAGTATTTTCTCTTTTATACAATCATTTCTTTCTGAAAATACTGTACGAGAATAAGACAGTAACAAAGTGTAGATAAAGGTGAAGTTCCCACTAATCTATCTAATGTGACCCAAATAAACTCCGAGAGGTGAATGGTGCCAACGGAAATATATTTTGAAAAAGACGTATTTGGCAATTAGTCTCATTAAATAAATAGCATATTTATAGAATTCAAATTGATGCCTCAACCAACATATTTAATTGATGAGCAACTTTGTATGACTTACATAATCGTCGGATACGTTACGTGTAAGATTCACGCACAAACAAAGTACATGGTTTCAAATCCGCAGTAAAAGGGACCCCCAATTATTTTTAAACAAAACTTCAGTGCACACACTTTTAAAAATATGTTAATATGATTTAAATCACAGGCGTTATTTTTAGAGATGGCCAATCCAGGATCGGCCCGAGAACACATTATTACACAGCTCGATTCCCATTCGCAGTTCCTGGCCTGACAGAAACTCATGGCCGAACTTTTAATTACATAAGTGTTTTTCTTTTCTCGCTAAAGGTTTTTGTCGAACACAAAATCCATGCTTTTGGAAATATCAGCCAATCTATCTTGGATTCGTGATGTCTGATAAATGCTAATACAGAAGTAAGAACGAGATTCATATCGTAATATCGGAAATGACAGTTGTAACAGTAATACACACCAGGTTCCTTTGTAATTTGTCCGCTGGATTAAAAATCATCTCACGTCAATAAATCGGGAAACAATCTGTTAGTTCTGAAAACTGACGCCTGTGATAAATATTACAAAGTTGTGATGTTTTACGAAAACAGCAAGGTTTTAAGCATACACAAAATAAATGCATTCCAAATATTATCGCGTTATTTTGTGGCCATCTATGCTTTCATTATAACGTTTTGTCATATGTTTCAACGATATTTGAAGTACGGCAAGTTTATTTCTCATAAACCCAGTCAAGATAAGAATATGTACTTGACATTGAAGCGTAAATTATTCATGGTGACTTGATTAATAATACAGATACGGGGCATAGGAGAAACACCCTTCAATTTACGACAACCAACTCTTACTTCTACAGAAACTATTCATATATTAGTATTTGAACACGATGCTGATGCGCATGTATGTGCATGCATGATGGGCAGTGTAAAAAATTGATTTCAGACATGTGCAGATCATATTGTAATATTATTGTGAAAAATATGCACCAAACAACATAAATTATATAATACAAGAATTAATATCATACTTTTCTGACTATTTTTAATATTTTCCATCTGTCTTTCCTGAACCTTTTTACACACTATTGTGAGTATTATGCTATGTAAATAATTGAAAATATTTTTATCTCATTACGTGAATCAGGTATCGTCATCGTAGTGCCTAAAATTATTTTTTAGGTAATTTTAGGCACTACGATCACAACGCCTAATTCACATGATGGCAAAAATATTTTCAATTAGTAATTTAGTAATTCTTCGTAAATTACAATTATAATTCAGCAAAATTAATTTTTCTATTTTAGGACACTAAACAACACGTTTTTGGCCTCATCATATGTCTACTAATATTATAACAATCATACAATGGTATGCCACACCGCTCGGTCACAGTAGGAGGCGGAACAATATTGGGAAGAGCTCAGCTCTCAGAGCCTTCCCGCAAACATTAGAACGGAGAGAGACTGACGACTGAACTTTCCTCGGAGTGAAGTTAATTTGGTATATTTCGCAATGGAACAAATGCACCTTGGAAGCAAATTTTTCATTTTCTTTTAACTCGGCGGTTAATTCGTTTTAAGAGGTCGATAACGAAAAAAGTTAATTTTCCGGCGCCTGGCGGACGGGCGGGCAGCCCGCCGCGCGGAGAGGGGCGTGGTGGAGTGGCACAGTGGGACGGGGCGGGGCGCAAAGGGTCAGGGCGGGCGAGCCCAATAACGAAAATGGAACGGAGCTGTGCTGGACCACGCGGTGCAACCTGTAAAAAGTAGTTGGGGTGTAGCGGGTTAATGTGGTTAGGGTTGGTTGATTGGTTGTTAGTGATTCCGAGCGCGTCAACTACCAAAGTCATTAGTCCCGTAAGTGTCATGCATGTTTTTCTCCTCGGGAGGTGGCGATGATCTTATCCTGCTCGATGGCGAGATCCGGCGCCGACGTACCGTCGGCTAGCGGGGTTTCCCCAACGAGGTATCTCCCACTATCAGGGCACCGCCCCAGCCGGGACAATCTCTAAGTCCGGTCCGGTCTCTCGCCATGTGCGGTAGTGTACTGCATGCTAGTGTATGTGTGTGTGTGTGTAAGGGTTGAAGATAGAACAAGGAAGAAAAAGGAAAGATCGCGCGCGGTTCGTGGCCCGTTTCTTAGGGAACTGCTCCAGAATTCGCCTGGTGTTGATCGGATAAAATGCAGAAAGCTACCGATCAGAGCCACTGGCCTATAGAATTCTCCTCCAGACAACGACTGAATTCGGCCTCGCTGACAAGCTAGTGTCGAAAATCTTCCCACTGTCGGGACACGAACCTAGGACCTCCTGGTCAGTGGCCCTGCAGTGACATCAGTTGGTGCACTGAGCCACCTATCCCGATGGTTAGTGTGGGGCGGGCTGGAATAGGGTGGGGTGGAGCGGGATGGAGTGGGATATGGTAGGGTGGAGAGAGGGAGAATAAGAGTGACAGAACGGGGTGAAGAAATTCAGAGTAGTGCATAGCCGAAAGGAGCGGGGAGAGTCAGATTGATTATTTCATATTTGGGGGGGGGACGGCAATTGCTCTACCCTCCCGATCACAGACACTGCAATGAGTAGTCGATGACATGCCGCTAGAATTCTCCGCTAGACAGCGACTGAAATCGATCCAGCTGGCAAGCTAGTGTCGAAAATCTTTCGCCGTCGGTACTCCAACCTAGGACCTTCAGTCCAGAGAGGACCGAGGGGGGGAGTGGTTGAGTAGGACGAGGAGGAGCACGTGAGGCAAAGCGAAGCCCAGCGGGGCTCTGAGGATGGAACGAAGGATAGCGGAGAGGACGGGAGCGACGCATGGAGGATCGGAGCAGGGGCGAACAAGGTGGAAGCGGGGGCGTGGCCGAAAAGAAAGGTTGCGGCGCACCGAGGGTGGCGGTGTGGGAGGGAGCGCGCCGGCAGAGCGCGGCGCGGAGGCGACCCGGGTTCGCGGTGCGAGAGCGGGGGGGGTGAGGACGGGCGGATGCAGCGCGAGGCTGCGGCGCGGGAGAGACGTGGTCGCGGTAATTAGCGGCTGGCCTAATGGTATGCATAACGGCAGTAATGGCCGCACACATCACGGCTGGACGGAGCGCGGCGCGGGCGGCGTGGGCGGTGCGGGGGTGGCCGGGGGCGGGGGACGAGGGGCGATGCGGAAGCGAGGGGACGCGGTGATGGAATGAAGCGTCCGGGAGCGCCGCGTCGCGCCGCGCGGCGCGGGCGAAGGGCGATGGGCGATGGGCGATGGGCGAAGCTCGCGCGGGGTCGCCGGCGGCGGAGACGGCGAGGCGGAGCCAATCATGCTACTGGCCGATAGGTCCACGCGATGGCACTGGAAGGTGACGCAGGATTGCAATTGCAGGGAGGAGATGCGGGTGGGAAGGGCAGACGGCGCGCGCCGCTAGCGGAGAACACCGCCTCGTCCCCCACCTTCCAGTGGTGATGGCAGCACAAAACAAGTGGTGACCGCCAACAATGGCGTAGGCACCGGGATGCGGGAGTGCAATGGCCGACTGCAGCGGAGTTCATCGACACGAAGACGAGGGAACGGAGGAGAATTCTAGCGGTCGGCCGCGCTCATCGGTAGCTTCCGTGTTTTTTTCGTCCAATGCTTCGCGAATTCCGGAGCGTTTCCTAGAAAACAGGCCACTTCCTGCGCGCGATCTTTCCTTCCCCATGCATATCCTATCCTTTCAGGCACTCTAGCCGGATCCTCAGAGATTGTCCTTGCTGAATCGGTTCCCCACTGGAGAGATAATTGGAGGCGACTCTTCTACAAACGAACGTGTAGGTCAGCGCCGATCTCGCCATCCATCATAGAAACACCGCCATTCCCTTTGATAAAACATTCCCTGTCTGCGAAGAGGTGGAGCCGACGATGGAGACGTGGGTGAGGGGGCCTAGGGTGGCGGTAAGATGAAACGCGGAGATTGCCTTAGATCATGGTTGTCTAACTGGTGGCCCGCGATGCAATTCATTGTGGCCCGCGGAGCAATTCAGTGTGGTCCGCGAAGGATTTTTAGTCATAAGTGAAAGTCCTTATCGGGGAAGAACATTGCGCGCCAAGAGCATGCGTCTTGCGGTCAAAACATCGTTAATGTAAAAATATGTTAAATTTAAATTTAAGGATTTTTTCTAGTAAATTCAGGTATTCAAAATCATCCCATTGGTTTCCCTGTATTGTGCATGCTACGGCCCAACATGTACAACATGTAGAGGGATACACGTTCCTTCCCTCCCTTTCAGAGCAGCTGGGCAAACTGCCGAAATCAACAATAGGAGGAAGTCGGTGTAGATGGCTCGAGTACTGTAAACATGGATCGCAAATATATTAAAGGTTTTATCTAGTGGCCGGCTGCTCTGATCGGTAGTTTTCCATGGTTTCTCCGATCAACAGCAGGCGAATGCCGGAGCGATACCATACCAAACGGACCACGGACCGCGCGAGTTCTTTCCTTCCTCTTCTTTGTCCTATCCTCTCCCCTTACACACACACACTTACACTAACATGCACTTCTCTACCACAGATTCCGGGAGAACGGTCGGGAGCTTAGAGCTTGTCCCAGCTGGGACGGTGCCCCGGTTAGGGGGAAGTCCCATTAGCCAACGGTAGGTCGGCGCCGGATCTTGCCGTTCCCCGAGATCACCGCCATCTCCCGAGAAAAACATACACTACACTTACGGGACTAATGAAAAATCGGTGGACGCGCCCGGAAATGCGAAAAAAACAATCAATCAATCATTAAAGGCTTTAATTGTGGCAGTATCTCCCAGCAACGGAGCACCGACCCAGATGGAACAAAGTCTAAGCACCCGATTGGTATCCCGACATGTGTGGTAATGTGCATGTAAGTGTAAGCGTGTGGAAGTAAAGGGTGAGGACAAGAAAGAGGAAGGAAAGATTGCGCGCGGTCCGCGGCCAATTTGTTAGGGCACTCCTCCGGAATTCGAATGCTGTTGATAGGAGAAACCACGAAAAACTACGAATGAGAGAAGCCGACTTCTACAATTGTCCTCTTCCAGTGGCATAATTCGACCTAGTCATCAAGATAGTGTCGAAAATCTAGCCACCATTGCAACTCGAACTCCAATGTCATCAATTGTCTCCAATGCTACACAATGCCATCAATCTCTACTCTGGGACACCAAAGCCAGACCGTGGATGGGCGGGGAGTGGACTGGGTAAGGGAGGGTACGGATGAACGGGAAGTGGACGTGTAGGGGACGTGCAGGACCACGGCGGCATGCAAAACGACGGGCACGGCCGTACAGGGTAAGGAATTGTGGAGGCGCTGCAAGTGCCTGGCGGTGCGTAACAGTGGCAGTGCAAATAGTATCGGGAAGTGTCCTGGGGCAGGGAGGGGATGACAGGTGGCGGGGATTAGGAGGACGTGGAAGAGACATGACCTAGGAGGGCTCCACGCGAAGCGAAGGGCAGGGGCCGTGCGAGGGAAATGAATGGTCAGGCCGTTGGCGTAACTGGCGGTGCGTGGCAGTGGCGGGTCGTGGCCTGGAGAAGGGAGGGGATGAGGAATCGCGGGGATGAATAGGACGTAGAACCGACTTGGAGTCGGAGAGTGGCACGCGCAGCGATGGGCAAGGCCGTGGAGTGGTTGGCGGTACGTAGCAACGGCGAGGAGTGCCTTAGGGCATGGAGGGGTGGGGAGATGGCGGGGATGAACAAGTGGTGTACGTGAACTTGGAGGGTGGTATGCGCAGCGAAGGGAAGGGGCCGTGCGAGGCAAAGGAATGGTCGGGTCGCTGGAGCGGCTGGTGGGGCGTGGCAGTGGCGGGGAGTGACCTAGAGCAGGGAGGGGGTGGAAGATGGCGGGGATGAATAGGAAGTGGACGTGGACTGAAGGGCTGCACGCACCGCGAAGAGGCGGGGCCGCGCGGGGCGCTGGAGTGGCTGGCGGGGAGTGGCCTGGGACAGAGAGGGGTGAGGGATGGCGGGGATGAATAGGAAGTGGACGTGGACTGGAGGGCAGCACGCACCGCGAAGGGGCGGCACCGCGTTGGGCTCTGGAGTGACTGGCGGGGAGTGGCCTACTGCGGAGAGGGGTGAGAGATGGCGGGGATGAATAGGAAGTGGACTAGAGGGCAGCACGCACCGCGAAGGGGCGGGGCCGCGCGGGGCTCTGGAGTGGCTGGCGGGGAGTGGCCTGGGACAGAGGGGGGTGAGGGATGGCGGGGATGAATAGGAAGTGGACGTGGACTGGAGGGCTGCACGCACCGCGAAGGGGGGGGGGGGACCGAGCTGGGCGCTGGAGTGGCTGGCGGGCGACAGCGCCGCTCCGCGCTGAGCTCCCGCAGAGCCCGTTGATAACCTCTCCGCCCACGGGGCGACGCCGGCGCGCTTAGGGGCCGCAATAAACACGCGAATTAATTCACACCTCGCGCCTTAGAGCGGCGCCGACGAGAAAACGACCTCTTTGCGCGGTCCTTCGCCGCCGCGCCGCTCCTCTCCGCTCCGTTCCGTCCTCCTCCGTTGCGTAGCGCTGGCGGGGAGGGGAGACGGACGAGACGGCGGCAGAGAGGGCGGGGAAACGAGAAATGCAATCGTCGCGGCGACGCGGTGCAGACCGTCCGCGCCGCAGTCTGCGCTCTGGGATCTCGGCGCAGTACTCTGGAAGGGAAGCCTACTGACACTGTATTTGGTGCAAGCGTAGACGCACGAATGACATCGGTTCTTTCGTCTACAGAGCAAAATCGGTTAGCGAACATGACTAGTCCATAGACAATGTTCATCTCTTAAAGTGCTTGTGAACTGATATCAATGCACGATACTGTCATGGTAATATTATATTATGTGGCGGTAGCAACTAAAAATAAATTAAAATGTGATTTTAATGCATGCGTAGACTGGTTTTTCACCAGCAAAGGTACTATTTTTGTTTTTTATCATTTTACTTAATGTTCAATACCTGTTGCTTTTCTCCCTTCTTCAGTGTTATTAGGGAAGGGATTTTTTGTACCAAATACAATTTTACAAAAGTACAAATTTGATTGTATAAATTGTCTTGTGTCTGGGAAAAAAATCTATATATATTCAAATGCGACAAACGTCACATGTATAAGCAATTTTACCACCCCCACGCATTTTACATGAGCCCAGAATCCACACATTAGGCCATCATCCATAGTTCTCCTATAGCCCTCTGAAAATTTGACACTGCAAACATGCAATCTGCATCTTCTTCAACTGGGAGGGAAGATATTCCTGGTAGAACTTCCAATTCCGAAGAGCCTGAGGACATGTGTTTGATTCCTCGCCGGAGGTGGAATCTAACTTTACTTTTGGTTTAACTTCTGAAACTTTTCTGTGATTAAAAATTAAAATAGTTTTTGAATAGTTTCTACTTGAATTGACTAAGGAAAACATTATCAAAATGACTGCAAATGTTTTTCTTATTTTTTTCCACGGATAGAGAAAAAACGCTTAACAATTGCCACAAACTTAGTGAATTTTCGAAAATTGCTTAAGTTACCCAAAATGCGAGAAACTATATTCTGTTGTAGCACTACTAACTTTTGTATTTTCTACCATAACGAAACCAATTCTTGATATCTGTATGATATTGAAAGAAAAACAGGACTTTTATAAAGAATAATGATGGCATCTCCACCTTTGCTAGTGTGTGGTTTGTTCCACGTGCGAGACGTCTGTTCATTTCGTTTAGTTCCTCCATTTGGTGCTAAGGTTAAACGCCCGCGCCGAGAGCTCTTCTCCCTCGCCAAATCAGGGGACGAACGGCGCACTGAGCTCTTCGCCCCGTAAGCGGATTGGTGACCGGGCGGAGCGGAGGCGTCGGGCGCGTCGGAGGCGTTTGCGCGGGCGAGGAACGGAGCGTGTCGAGTGCGAGACGGAAGCGTGGGTAGGGAAACGTGATGCAAATGGAATCAGTCATCGATGTACGTAGGGCGTAAGGGAAGGGAGACAAGGAGAGGTGGAAGCGAAGCAGAAGATGGATGAGAAAGAGTGGGAAAAATAGAATGGGAATAGATGCCAAGTGGGCCGAGACAGGAGAAAATGCCCTGGTGTGAGAAAGGGCCGGGGGATTAGTATGAGGGCGGGAGAGGGATGGAGACGAGAGAGGAGCTGGGGTGGAAGGAGAGCGGATGGACCGAAGCGTGTCGGGAGCGTGTTTCGGGAGCATTGCGTGTCGGGAGCGGAGCGGGTTTGGAGCGGTGCGTGTCGGAGCGTAGCGCGTCGGGAGCGGAGAGTGTCGGGAGCGTGTTTCGGGAGCGGAGCGTGTCGGGAGCGGAGCGTGTCGGGAGCGGAGCGTGTCGGGAGCGGAGCGTGTCGGGAACGGAGCGTGTCGGGAGCGGAGCGTGTCGGGAGCGGAGCGTGTCGGGAGCGGAGCGTGTCAGGAGCGGAGCGTGTCGGGAGCGGGGCGTGTCGGGAGCGGAGCGTGTCGGGAGCGGAGCCTGTCGGGCGCGGAGCGTGTCGGGCGCGGAGCGTGTCGAGAGCGGAGCGTGTCGAGAGCGGAGCGTGTCGGGAGCGGAGCGTGTCGGAAGCGGAGCGTGTCGGGAGCGGAGCGTGTCGGGAGCGGAGCGTGTCGGGGTGGACCATGTCGGGAGTGGAGGGAGTCGGGCTGGAGCGTGTCAGGGCAGATCGTAACGGAGCGCGTGGAGAGCGAAGCGAGCAGGGAACTGGGTGGCACAGCGAGCAGGGCAGGGAGTAGGATCGGGGCCGGACAGAGCGCACACGAAGGGCGACAGTGTGAGTGGGGGCGGGGCCGCGAAAGGAGCGACATCTGTCAGCGGGCTGTCGCCGAGTCCGGCCGGTGGCCCGAGCTCTGGCAAAGCGACCGCTGCCGTAGCCCGGGATCGATGGGGGTCCTCTCCTACGCTACGCTCCCTTGAATCACAACCCCAGACCCAGCCCTTGCAGGCGCGGCTCCCACTCCCCTTAATAATTCTTGTTCGTAAAGGTATTTTTGTAAAGATTCGGCCATTTGGCCACCTTCCGTTTCCGATATTCGATACAGGGTTCCTTTGAAGCCAAGCCCTGGGTACGTCCAGAATATCTTCCGGGCGGACGTGCCACGAGGGTGTCTCGCTTACGACGCCTGGGATTTGTAATAACTAGAGAGGGGATTTTTATACACTAAAGAATCTTGAACTATGCTTTTAAAAAGATGCACGTATGATCTCAAAATTCTCATACACTTTAATATGCAATTAAAACAATATTTCACTTCATCATCACACCTTTCTTGATAAAATTCAGAAGCAAGCATGGAATCAAAAGATTTTTGTGTAAATGTAATATTATCTACCCTACTTCGTGCGAGAAATATTGAAGTAAATATTCACTTCAGTGAAGTACTTTGAATGCCTTGTTGAATTTCTTCAGACTGGTTTAAAAAATATGTTATCAAGAAATATCCTACATTTGTACAATTATTTTATCATCTTTAGAGAACATAAAAACGCAAACTGTGCCCAGCTCTTTCGAATCAATGAACTCTCGCAAATAAATACATTATATGAAAAGTTGACACGATTTATAGATAAGTCTCGAATTGAACGGAATATGTAAAATATGCGCCTGTAATTACACGAAGATGCACCAACAGGAAAAATCGGCCCAAATATGCACAAATGTGCACTAACATATTAATCTATATAGCATCATATTTTAACCAAATGTCAAGAAATTTTACTTGGCTATGCACTGTAGCAGCGGACACGAAGACGCAAAATCATAGAAATCCCCTCTCTAGTAATAACACTTTCCTCATCATGTATCGGCCACGACTAGGACTCTCGAAGATATTCAGCACAATGCACAAGACTTCCTAAAAGTAAGTTTAGGTCGTCAAGAATAAGAAAATGCAATTGTATGAAAAAAATTATTGTAGCAGGAATTACTTTAGCTGTACGGAAATAAGGAAACCGATGGAGGGCGACATACAGAATGTATGGTGGATAACAGTACGGTTGTCCACATACGGCTAGGCTCACTTATTTGCAGCTGAGACGTGTTTGAGCATCCATCCTATAATTCGGATCTTGTCCCCCAGCGATGATAATCTTTTCTTTCGGCTCAAGAAATTCCGGTCCGGTAAGTAAAACACTTATCACAGTGACGCCGAGTTGCATGTGGACGTCAAATACTAACCTATCCCAGGCAGCAGACTTCTAAATACAAGGATGCAAATGACGATCCCACAGTACATCATATCACAATTCTGGTGGTGATTATAAACAAAAATAATGCATTGTATTCCGTATCTGATACAATACTTTTCCATGAATTTATATTTTAATTTTTGTTGACAGAACTAGGGAATCTTACTTTCTGTATGCCCTTTGTAAGTCCCCATAATTTCACCACACTTTTACGATGTAAATACAGTAAAAATAATACATGTAGCGGTATTACAAAAAAAAATAAACGGAAAGCAATTAAAGTCACGACATAGAGGTTGAAGTGGGGAAATGAACTCGAGTCATTGCAAAATCAAAACTTGGAACCAAGCGGTGGAGAGCAACACCTGGTATTAGCAAGTATTAAGTACTATTAGCGAATATAAGCAAGTATTAATTACTAGCAGAAAAGATTAGCAACTATATTAAGAATAACTTTATTTTAAATAGAAAATAGTATTTCAAGAAATTATTCCATAGAAAGAAACTGTCAAATTGAACGTATTTTCTTACGTTTTTACTTTATAGCCCTTACTTCGTAACAAGTAATGTAATCCTGCGCAGGGAAACGACGTATTTTCGACAGAAAAACTCTGAATAAATCTTGTATGTACGTACAGTACATATTTGTAATTATATATACATATATAATTACTTTTTTATTCTTGCTTGTGCAGTCAAATTCTGTTTCTGTTTTGTGAGTCCTTGATACTGGAAAAATTGAAGTCCGTCTACCTGCCTGTCTGCCTATTTGTCCGTCTGTCCGTTTGTCTGCCTGTCCGTGTGTCTGCCTGTCCGTGTGTCTGTCTTTCCGTTCGTCTATCCGCTCGTTTGTGTCTCCGTCTGTCAATCCGTCTGTCTTTCTGCCTCTCCGTCATTCTGTCTGTTCGTCTCTGTCATCTCTCCGTCTGTCTGTGCGTCCTTCCGTCTGTCTGTGATGAACGCAGGCGCTTAAAATGTTCAGCCAATTTTCTCCAAACTTTATATTCCGTAATCGATTTAAAGGAACACGAGGCACAGTTTGAATCGGATATTTTGATTTTGGGGGTACTTTACATGACGTCTTGACATTTTTAATGTGTTCTCAAAAGGGGTTCGAGTGGTTTCTCCGATCAACACCAGGCGAATGCCGGAGCAGTACCTTAACGAACGGGCCACGTACCACGCGCGATCTTTCCTTCCTCTTCCTTGTCCTATCCTCTCCCCTTACACACACACTTACACTAACTTGCACTACACTACCACATATTCCGGGAGACCGGTCGGGAGCTTAGAGCTTGTCCCGGCTGGGGCGGTGCCCCGCTGGTGGGAGAGTCCTGGTTAGGGGGAAACCCCAGTAGCCGACGGTAGGTCGGCGCCGGATCTCGCCATCCAGCGGGGGAAGATCACCGCCATCTCCCGAGAAGAAACATGCACTACATTTACGGGACCAATGACCGAAGCAGTTGACGTACCCGGAAACACGAAAAACCAACCAACCAATCAAAAGGGGTTCGAATTTTTTAGCTAAATTTTGTCCTCAGATTGCGAAAGGGACGCTTAAAAGAAGAGTTCAGGAGTGATGTTCGTTAAAATCCCCAATTTTAGGAACGTTGCAAAACTTTAATTTTTTCAGCGTGATCCTACAATTACAATATTGAAGATAGTGATATTTTTAATGAAATGTGTTTTGTAGAGAGATCTTAAAATAAGATCCTGTACAAATTTTGGGAAACATGAGTTTACGTGTAGTTGTGCGAGGAATTTATAAGCAATTATTATCTCAAAAGCAGCTCACTTTTTCATTACATTTCCACCTTGAATGTATCAAGGGAAAGTAAAAATCTGGTGATACTGTCAGTTCTGGCAAACACTCTGTATTTTCCAAATTAGCAAAAAGTTAGCATCGCAAATGTACTACTATATTAAAGAAAGATTTCCATCTTCAATGAATGATCTTATACATGAACTTTAAAAAAGGAATACACTTTACAATTTTTTTTTGAAAAAAACGAGTTTATTTCATCTAATTTGTGCTGGAATTTAATGTAAATTATAAACAACATTTTTTAGAAAACAAAATTTGTTCTTCAAATTTTTCGAACGACAGAGTAAGGAACGCTTATGAGATTGGCGAAGATCTACTTTTCGTTGAACTCTATGATTGTTTGAATATTACAAAATATAGAAAATACGGGAGAAAATATGTACTGCTGAAGCACTCTAGTTAATTACCGAGACAATCATTCATCTTTTTGCAACAAAGACATTTCATGTATGATTTGTAGAATCCACTTTATCATTCGTTTCTTTGTTTCTCAAATTCCCAAATGTTTTCCGTCTTCCGAGAATCACCAACACTCCAATAATCCCTTAGCCGAAATAGTATCTAAAGCCATCTTCAAAGTGATGTTCGCAGCATACAGAGTTGCCTCAAGAGCACTTGGTATTTGTTTGAATGTTCAGTGTAGAGAGCGCAAATTCTACGAAACAGTTTTATAATGTAAATTCTCTCAAATTCGGAGAGGCAGTATAAGCGCCCTTCGGGAAGATTAATACGCATGTTATTCAAACAATATCTGAAAGCGTCTTTTAAGTTCTAGGAAGAGTACTTCACAATTACTAAGTTTGGACACTAGATGGAATTAGAGATAAATACATTATGGAAAAGATGAGTATAAGTCGTCTTCAACGCACTTCAAAGAGATGAAAATTCTGGTGCACTAAATGATTCTCTGTTCACTCATATTCGGCAAGTTCTATTTTTGGAAAGGAAACCTTGAGCATTTTATAAAATAAGACTGCATTCTCGACTTGTCAGCATGATGCGTTCCATTAGAATTTACTCCGGCAGGGGTGTTTCGACAAAACGGAATACGTATTGTTGTCTAAAAGAAATATTACATTTACTTGGAATTTTCAACATGCTTTTTAGGAATGATTTAATAAATATTAAATTAAAGAATCGGCTTACAAATTCTTGTGAAATTATTTTTTGATTAAAAAATATTTTTTGTGAATAAATCCAATTCCTTTTTACAGCTTGCAGACATTTCATTTTATGGGTTGAATTAAAAAGTGCCAAAATGATGTTTCAGCCATGTTCTTTTCTCGTTCTGCGTTCAGCGTTCTTCTGAAACTAATATTTGGATTTAACCATTATATGTCCCGTGAAGGGCAATTGGGCTCGGCTTAGATCCCAGAATTCCAAGTCAGTCACCCAACGAGGAACTCTCGGCTTCATTGGTAAGCTGAAAGAACTCGCTAGTAAGATGGGTCTGACAAACACCCAGAATTTGAATTAAGGGCTAGTCCAACGAATCGCAACGAAACATTTTACCTTACATTTTATAGTCCTTTCCATTTGTTCTAAGCAACTGCATGTTGAAAATCAAAATTTTAAAACATGAACATTTATATTATTTAAACATTTTAAGGATTACTTAATGTTTCTCTATGCATGCCGACACACTGAATCCCAATTTGAAGCCAGAATTCTGTCACCACCCTCCAGTTTTTTTTAAATTGTGAAAAACACCGTGAAATTTTATTTTTTGTTTTCGGGGTTTGTTGTCAGACCCAAAGATTTGACCGTGTTTCTGTATGTATGTCGACACGCGAAATCCGAATTTGAAGCCAGAATTTCATCACTAACCATCCATTTTTTTAAATTGGAAAAAGCCACCGTGAAATTGTAGATTGTAAATTTGAAGATGTTGTTTTGCAATTTAAAGAAAACTAGAGAGTGGTGGCCAATTCTTGCTTCTGTTTCCAAATCAGCGCGTCGACATACATAGAGAAACGCGTGTCATGTCAACAAACCCCGAAAACAAAAAAAATCAATTTCAAAGTGTTTTTCGCAATTAAAAAAATTGTGGGTGGTGACGAAATTATGGCTTCAGATTTGGATTGAGCTCGTCAAAATACAAATTGAAACATGTATCAAGTCTTTGGGTCTGACAATAACCCCCGAAAACAAAAACTAAAATGTCACGATGTTGTTGTTTTTTTGCGATTTAAAAAAATGGAGGTTATGACGTAGTTCTGGCTTTAGACTCGGATTCAACGCATTAAAATTCATAGAGAAACATGTGGTATGTCTTTGGGTCTGACAACTTTTTTCGTGCCCCGGTGTAATCTTCATACCCACTATCTCCAATATCAGTGATTTCCATTTACTCTTCAATCATTCTACTCTTGCATTTTGAGCTTCATAACTTTCCGCCATTTTGGTTTATTCATTAATACAAAATGCCTAAATTAAAATTTTAACATATAATATGAACCATAGGAAGAACAGACAGTATAAAAAGAATCAAAAGTACCAGATGAATTATATATCACACACTAAAACAGTCGCTCGGTCGGTAAAGTAGGGTCTCCCAGGCCTAACGCAAACTAAACAATAACAAACAACGGCTGATCAACAATGAACAAATAAATAATTAGCTGTGTTCGAAGGGGTGACTATCCTTGAAAGGTATCCTTGAAAGAATTCCATCAAAAAAGTCTTTTTGCTTTCATTTTTAATTTTGCTTGAGTCAAGTACTTAAGTTCGAGGCGTTGTCACAGAGCTGTTTCCCTACCTATTCTCCGACCACACAAGGCACTCGATGCAGAGCTGAAGCTATAAGTTTCCCAGATGTAATGACGATTTTGGTTTATTTATTTTTATTCATTTAGGATTCATTAATTATTTATACAACGTTAAGAAATGTCATTTCAAACCAGACCACTGACATGCAGGCGCTAGGATGGCCTCTGGGCAGAGTCACCAGTGGCTAAGGAGACTGCTAGTAACAGAAATTAGGTATGAAATCGAAAGAAATTGAATATTCAACACTATCATAACTAAAGTTGGAAGTGTTGTGCCCTTCACTTGTTTTGCAGTGATCTGGTTGCCACAAATATAAATGGAATTTTTGTAGGAGCCCCTGATTCGGCTCTTGCGGAGAAACTTTCCTGGCGCACGTTAGTTATGGAATCGCAGGAGATGCGGCTTTCTGCACTGAATGACACTACTGTTGGGTTTAACGAACTGACAAATATAATTTCATTATAATAATTAAACCCTACACACCCTAACACGAGTTACCTAGTCACAAATATAATGGCAATTCTAATAATTATAATGAAGGAAAAGTTTGCTTCACTTGTGTTTCACTTGTGGTTTGGAAGCAATCAGCTTGTCGCACATTTTTTCCTTTTTACGATTTGTTCTTTTTAACAATTGCTTTTCAAATTTAGTTCAACTTAAATTTTTTATATTTGTGTATTTAATAACAATAAAGAAAAAGACTCCATTAAATCAAAAAAATTGGAATGAAAATTGCGTTAAAAACGAATTGACCACGTACCACGTACCATGTACACGAAATTCTACGCAAAATATACAAGAGGCACACCGCAGGTCTTACATATCAACTTAAAATAAATTACAATTAAGTGAATTAAAATTATTTTTATCGATTGGATTCAAAAGAATCAATAAGAAGCGACAAGAAAGTAGTAATATCGTCCCTACAACATAAAATATTCTCAAAATTTGTAAGGAATTTCGGCCATAAGATTTGCATGTTCCTTATTAATTGTCGATAAATGTTGCTCGAAAAGAACTTCGCTAGATTCCGATAATAACCACACCCTCCCCGCAGCTAGTTCGAAGAACGCGTTTATGTACTAGTTTTTGTACTAGTTTGCAACTATTTTAAGAATTGAATTATAATGACTGGTTTTGGATGAAATGCTCACATCATTTTTCATGTGTCAAATGAGGTCATCCTGGTTTCCACGACCCGTTAGAGCGAGCAAGTAATGTTTACCAGTTCGGCCAAACAACCAGGCGTTATGGAGAGCCCCTTCAGGCTCCGCACCCACGCCTGCCGGGCGACGGGGCCCCGCCCACACAAGCGCCGGGCAACGGGCTCTGGGGGCGAAGGCTGCTCCGGGCGGCGGTTCGCGGTCCGCGTCGCCACCTGGTGCGCTGGCGGGAGCGGGGGCGGGGGCGGTGGCGCTGGCGGCGGTCGCAGAGGAAAGCCGTTTAGCACGGACCGCCCACGCCGGCGGGACCATTCGGGCGAGAGTTGCCCCGATTTATCGACGTCCCTTCTGGGCGAATGCAAAGGCCTCAGTGCGCCGCTTGCATTCCGCTCCGGTGCCTCTGCGTCGCACCCACGCTCCGGCACCGCACCCGCCCCGCCCCCACAACTCCGTCCCGTCCCGCCATGTCCCGCCCCGGCCCGCGCCGTCCCGTCTTGCCCCGTCGCGCCCCGTCTCGTCCCGTCCCTCCCCGTCCCGTCTCGTCCCGACCTACCCCGCCCCTCCCCGCCCCACCCCGTCCCATCCCGTCACGTCGCGTCGCGTCTCGTCTCGTCTCGCCTCACCACGTCCCGTCCTGTCCCGTCCCATTCCGACCCACCCTTCTGCACCATTCCCAGTCCCACCCCACTCCGGAGTCATTCCCACCTCCGTCTCTCTTTCCTTACTCGCGTCTCGTATATCTCACCCTCGTTCTCTCGTTCGTATATCTCACCCTCGTACTCCTCTCGTTCTCGCGTCTTCGTATATCTCACCCTCGTCCCTCCACCACTCCATCGAACCCGTCTCTAACCCGGTACCGCGCCTTGCCACCCTGTCTCACTAACATTCTGGCCACACCCTCACCTCCGCATCCACTTCTTCCTCGCTCTGACATTTGCTCAACTAACGCAATCGTGTGTTATGTCCTACTCCCGTTCAAGTATCATCCCGCCCCTCTGTCAACCACGTCTCTCTGCCGATCACGTCCTAGCCCCGTCAATTCCCACCACTCTCCCCAGTTCACCTCCCACTCCTTCCCGCTTCCCCTCTCTCTCTCTCGCCCATATCACTCTCGCATTCACTTCCCTGATCCATTACCGTTCCTTTTCACCTACATCCTACGCTTCCCGCATTGTTCTTCGGGCCACCTCACCCGCCGGATCGCATGTCCCCCTTTCCGCTTCTCTCCCACCTCCCAGTCTCCCGTCTCCGCTGTTGTTCCCGCTTCCGCTGCGCCAATAAACAGGCGCCTCTGTGCGCTCCCACAGGCCGAGGCCACCGATATGGAAGGCTATTGTAAACACAGGGCGGACATCCGCACGGCTCTACGCCCGCGTCCACGGCGCTACCCGCGGCCCCGCCGCCGCCCCACCCCCGTTCCCACACGGCCCGTCTTCCCACCTCCGCTCCCGCCCCCGCCCTCGCACCGTTCCCATCCCCGTTCCCACTTCGTTCCTAGCTCCGCGCCCGCCCCCGCGCCCGCCCCCGCGCCCGCCCCCGCGCCTGCCCCTCTCCCGTCCCCTCTCCCGCACCCGCTCCCGCCCCATCCCCGCTACAGCCCCCTCCCGCGCTCCCGCTGCAGTCTCCGCTTCCGAGAGCGAGCCTCAACAGTTCCCCCCTCCGTTGCCCGCCCCCGATAATTACCGCCGCCACCTTGACGCCGCCCCGCCCCGCCGACGGGTCGTCGCGCCGGGATCGAAGCGCTCTTCATGGCGACTTATTTCGAAATCTAATTGGTAAGCAGACACCATTTTGGAGATGTGAACTTAGTAAATCGATAAAATCGATGCAGTTGTTAGAAATAATACATCAGAAGCCACTCTAAGCATCATACTTGATGGAGAAAGGAAAACTGGATGGCTACATGCGATATCTATTGCCGGTTTCAGATTTCATTCTCTCTCGCTCGCTCTCTCTCTCTCACTCTCTCTCTCTCTCTCTCTCTCTCTCGTTCTCTGTCTCCCATCAACCTAGATCGGGCTGTTACGTACAGTACCATCAGAATCTTCCGAAACCATGGACAATGGGTCATAAGGATGATATTCTGCCCATCGCCTGAAAGAAAAGATGGACCTGGACACAATTTGGAATCGAAAGGATCGTATGGTCCGGGGTGAAATGTTTATGCAATGTTGCGTCTTCCACCTGGAAGTAATTAAAAAAATAACATGGAAATAGCAGGTCAGTAAAACCGGCATCTAGAATACTTATCTAGGACTCAGATGGCATCCTCGCAGAAGTTATCTGGTACACATACTCTTCTACGTTGGGACTCGAAACTTGGATCTTTCAGTCTACGAAGCTTACTTTAAGTCTTCAGAATTGACAAATACATACGCTAGCTCGCACGATTACTGTTTTTGCTATTACTTCGGAGAATTTTTTAAAAGCTAAAATGCCGCACGCTGAGACAACCCAGGAAGAGTCATTTCAAATTCTTCCTGTTGATATCTTCAAAATATTGACGATCTGTGTTGATGAAAAGATCCTGTGATCGGCGAACCAAAGGTCACGAATTTAAAATGAAGTTACGAGATTCTAGAGCAGATCTTAACCTTAGAGTTCACATCCAAAAAAATGATTCCTTATATGTTCAGAATTATGTAACGATTGTTTTCTTAGTGGTCGGTACATTCTGTTTAAATGATTCCTTAAAATGTTTATATTATATTTTTACTTTGTCGTAAGATGTTAATTTTCTGTCTTTATTTTTAATATAAATACTTATTCCATGTGTATTGTAATTTTATTGGTGTAAAGGTGTATAAACTAAGGCATGTCTGTGTCCAAACTTACAAAGAAATTTAATTATCGTGGAACAAAAAAAAGAAAAAAAGAAAAAGGCAACGAGTCTAGTGTGTGTGTGATTATGTGTTCGTATATTTTATTAAAAATGTTACCAGATGTGAACACTAATTAAACATTCTACAGAACTCATATTTTTTCATTTAGTAGACGGGTAGCATATTATTTTTCATCTAGTGTATTACGCCCAGGAGTTAATTTTTCAGCTGATTATGTCGCGAGCAAACGATTGAATCCGAAACTGGTAATTGAAATGTCAATTTAAAGAATTATCTTAATCTCACGACATCACATTTTTCTTTCCAATCTTTCTCTCATTATCGCCTTCCTCATCAATTTCATTACTGTCCTCTTAAATTACTTTTTTCTACTACTCTAATTAAGTAACCCTCCGCTCTCTTTCGCCTTTCATTCACTTGAATGTAGGGAATGGCATCAATTAAACTGTAATAATGAGATGTACAGAAATTATCATTTCATCCCGGGAATGCGAACGCAGTGAGAAATGATCCACCGCGCCTTACAGTAAGTCAACATACAGACAAGTTTGAACGCACATATTGACATTGGAATACTACGCATTGCAGGGAACAATTAAATCGAATATTCCCTACATTCATCACTTTATGCAAAGAGAAGTTTTCCAGCGACATGTAAACAAGTATTACCTTACAGGAAAACTAATCAATCAGCACATATGGAAAGCAATTTCCATCTTTATTAGGTTTTCAACCCTTATACTTCTTGAAGTAGTGATCAGTGCCGCGTCAGGCAACCTGGTATGCTTCCATCGTGCAAGTCGTGGTTCAAATCGCTGACACTAGTACGAATTTCTGTCGAACAAAGATTGAAGCGCATGATCACGTAAGTTTTTCAAAACAGGATCGTTTTTTCAGATATTCATTACACCTTCTCCCTCCTTTCCTCCCCTTCCTTCCTCATCTATTACTCTGGTGGTGGCAGCTCAGTTCAGGCTCAATCCAAGCATATCTACTTACTCGTAGGACAGTCGAGGTCCTTATGGCAAATAAGGATCACTATCGACCGATTACTGACGGCGGCAGGATTTTCGACACTAGCTGTTCAGCTAGGTCGAATTCAGCTGCTGTCTGGAGGAGATTTCTAGCGGCCGGCTGCTCTGATCGGTAGTTTTCCGTGGTTTCTCCGATCAACACCAGGCGAATGTAGGAGCAGTACCCTTCCAAACGGGCCACGGACCACGCGCGATCTGTCCTTCCTCTTCCTTGTCCTATCCTCTCCCCTTACACACACACTTACACTAACACGCACTACACTACCACATATATCGGGAGACCGGTCGGGAGCTTAGAAGTTGTCCCGGCTGGGGCGGTGCCCCGCTGGTGGGAGAGTCCTGGTTAGGGGGAAACCCCACTAGCCGACGGTAGGTCGGCGCCGGATTTCGCCATCCAGTGGGGGAAGATCACCGCTATCTCCCGAGATAAAACATGCATTACACTAACGGGACTAATGACCAGAGCAGTTGACGTGCCCGGAAACAAAAAATCAATCAATCAATCGACCGATTATAAGGAGGATAGTGAAAAGAAAGTAAGAACGCATCACGTGCGGCCCGTTGCCCGTTTTTGCAGATATTGCTCCGGCATCTACCTGAAATTGTCCAGACAAAACGGCCGATCAGAGCATCCGAACTTTTGAAGTATCAACCCATTTCTGGCCCGAGTCCAGTGCCAATCTAACATCTTAAGTTCGACAATCCACAACCGTCGCGGTTCAACAACCGTCGCGGTTCACAAGTAGGTTCTCCCTGTCGACAAAGTTTCACTTTCGTATTAAATGCGCTAAAATATTCTTGGCTGAACGGGAAACTCCGTGATCTACGCATGGTTGCCAACGTTTCGGTCGTTATATAAAATATGGTTATTCTTGTTTGTCGCCATGAGAGGAAACAGGGAATTACAACGTAATAAATTTTTTACAAAATAGACGCTTCCAAGCACATTTTATTTATGTAGCATACATATGGATTTTCATTTTGTCTTCTACTGAAGTCCTAGCCTTCTCTTTATATATTCCCTTATGGCAATCAAAGAGACATCTCATTTTGTTCGCCTTCGATAAGTAATATTAAACACCTGTTCGTATTTCTGTATTTACATATTGAAGCAGTGATATTGAATAACCTCTCTCTGCCATCACATCTGGCGTCACTGAATGTTTTATCATGTTCTCGGCTCCTGTCTGAACTCGGTAAGCGTCAGAGGATTTCCAGTAATTCCAGCAGGTAGAAAAGTATTCTGGCACTGCAGCCGTTTCATTGTCGCGTTTCTGTAGAGGAGCGCGCAGGTCTTCCACGGGCGTCTCATGTCACTCAGCGTCCTTCGCAATCGCCTAAAAGCCTTGCAGCTAAATCAATTGAACTGGCTTACGACGCGTCGGGATACAACAGCAACGGAATGGGACGCTGTCGCGGGCATCAGTCTCACACGGGGGCGGAGCGGTGGCGAGTGGGAGCGGAGTGGAACCTGGGGAGGAGTGGAGAGCGGGACGGATCGAGGGGGAGGGAAGCGAGAACACAGCCGTGACGGAGCGGGAAGGGGCCAGAGGTAGGTGGGAATGGAACGGCAGCGGGGCGAAGCGGAGGTAGAGAGGACATGAGCGGAGCTGGTTCGGAGCGGGGGTGGTGGAGAGGGGCAAAGCGGGGGCGGAACGCGGCGAAGAGGGGGCAGAGCTGGGCGAAGCGTGGGCGGAGGGGGTCCAAGCGGGGCGGAGCGGTGTGGAGGGGGACGGAGCGGGACGGAGCGGGGCGAAGCGGGGGTGGAGCGGGGCGAAGCGGGCGCGGAGCGGGGCCAGCGAGGGCGGAGTGACAGCAAAACGGAGACGGAGCGGGGATGAAGCGGGATATAGAGGAGATGGGAATGGATCGGAGGCAGCGGGCGCGAGTGAGGCGGGAGCGGAGAGGGGCAGGGCAACGCCGAGAGGAGCGCGGAGACAATTGCCACCCGTCCTCCCCGAAGGGTCGTTAGCGGGGGCGGCAGCACCGACTGGAGAAGCGCCACTCGCCTGCCCTGCTCACACCCGCCTCCGCCTCCCCTCCCCCTCTACTACCACCGCTAGGGGGCGTACCCGCGCGACTACTCTTTACAGCCTGTCTGGGGATTATCCCGCAGCGATGGGACATCGCTACCGCTGCAGGCGCGGCAGCGATTTGTTCGGGAGGGGGCGGGGCAGGGGCGGGACGGGACGGGGCGGCGCAGGGCGGGGCAGAGTAGATTGCTGACTATTTCCCTTCTCGTAAATTGAAATGAGACCTGCCTGTTTATGATTATTGTGCACCTCTTTACGGCATGAGAAGTGATGGATTATTGCAGCGACATGATTATGCGAGAAATGTCGCAATTCTATATTGTCTCTTCAAAGAACTGAATTCTCTTTACCTTTCCGCGACATTTTGTGTCAATCTGGAAGTATGATCATGTAAAAATAACACAATAACACGCAATTAAGGGTTATAAAATCGTCGTTTATTTGAGACAAAAAAGGCTTGATAATCCTTCACTTCACTATTGTCTTTTCTAAAGAACCGTACAAATGGTACTAATTGTATCGTTTACTTTTATATCTAGCTATTAATGTAATTATATTTATAGAGAATTTTTTTTAAAAAAATGGCTTCTGTGGCAGTGTAATGGTTTTTGTACAAAGGATGTACCATCCTAAAATAATTCAAATTATATTTTTGAAAACTGTTTATTTTTCTCCTGCTCAAAATCAAAAGTGAAAATTTCTGAACTGACAGTTAATTATTTATTAATACTTAATTTCATGTATAAACATCAATGCACGTTCAACATTATATTTACAAAATACACTAACATGTATTGTCAATAGACGAATTCTTCATAAACTTCGTTGTGACCTTCTGTTTAAGACTGACTTCTTTATAAAAAGTAATTAAATATAATTACTATAATTAATTTTCTTCTCGGAATTCCTATTCTTCTTCAGTAACAAATGTCAAAAAATAGGTAGATTAGAGGTGAAATGAAGAGTAAGAAATAAAATGAATGGCAGACTGTTACGGAAGCGATATAAACGAAGAGAATAGAGGGTTTAATAGAGAAATCGGAACACAATTTGCATATACGTTTTTTACAAAGCAATAATATGTTAGTGTCTACATCCCGTGTAGCACCTGACAGATCAAGGTTCAATAACCAGATACATTTCATATTACATCCATACCTTTCATTACTACTGAATAACAAGTCAAAACATTAAATTGATTCGCAGAACTTTTATTAACGCCAGGAAGCAGCGTAGTACATAATTCCTAAAT
Organism: Teleogryllus occipitalis; assembly: GCA_011170035.1. Taxonomy (NCBI): domain Eukaryota; kingdom Metazoa; phylum Arthropoda; class Insecta; order Orthoptera; family Gryllidae; genus Teleogryllus; species Teleogryllus occipitalis. Next base: position 49,304 of record BLKR01009963.1, read on the forward strand.
CCGCGCCTTGTCTGAAAAATAATTCGCAAAAAATCTCGCAAAGTAATACGAAACCCTTTATCTTATACTCTAATGTACGTCTCCAACCGTTATAACGTATTTCTCTCTTACGCATGGGAACAACTTAGACCAATTTCATCCACAAGACCAGCAGCGAACAATCAGGAACGTTTGACATTACGTCCAGCAGCTTACTTTCAAATCTCTATTAGATTACACGACGGGGCCGATGCTGCAGCCTACTATTCCGTCGTGAACATCGGACGCATGCATCGCGCCGATTAGTTGCCTGGCGCCGCGTGAGGGGGAGGGGGAGGGGGATGGGGCGCGGGCGCGGGGGTGATGGTAGGATGGGCGGGGGCGGGGCAGGGGTGGGGTCGAGCGCAGAGGCGAGGAACGCAATTCGGGAGGCCGCCGTCCATCACCCGGCGAGGGCAAAGGGCGGGACTGTTGGTCGCCCAGGCGGCGGGCGGGCGGGCGACGGGGCGATGGGGCGAGTGAGCGCGCCGGGCGGGAGGACAGCGTACTGTCGCGCCACTGGTTTCGCAGTTTTTGCAAGCATTAATGACACAGCCGATAGCTCAATAACGTGCCATCATCGAGCAATATGAGGGCACATACAAATGTACTAATTTACACGCAAATTGCGATCGTCGCGAAATTACAGAGCAAGCGGGGAAGCGCAGTGCGCAGTCGTTGCGTGTGGATTGCGCCCGGTGTGGTGCCACGCTGCGCCCGATGGGCCGCGGCGAAGGGCGGGGGGGGGAGGGGAGGATGGTGGAGGAGTAGGGTGAGCTGGACGCCGCGCGGCGTGGCAGAGGGGGTCGTGGAGGGAGGGAGCATGGTGATCGAGGCGTGATGGAGCGGAGAAGGGTGACGCTGGACGGTCAGGGGTGTGGCGGCAAGGGAGAGCCGGGGTGAGCCGCGTTAAACTGGGACATAGCGGGGCGCGCTGGGTTGGATTAATACATGTTCCTGGGTTCGTTAATTGCAATGGTTATTAGTCTCGTTAGTGTAGTGAATTTTTTATCGCGGGAGGTGGCGGTGTTCCTCCCCCGCCGCATGGAGAGGTCCGGTGTGGACCTACACGTCGGATGTGGGACATTTACCCAACTAGTTATCTTCCCCCAGAGAGGGGGGACCATACCAGCTGTGACGAGCTCTAAGTGCTCGACTGATCTTTCTACATGTGTGCTTTAGTGTGTGTGCGTACGTGGGGAGAGGATAGGGAAAGGAAGAGAAAGGAATGATAGTGCGCGGTATGAAGCCCGTTTCTTACGATACTTCTCCAGCATTTGACTGGTGTTTATCAGAGAAACTACTGCAAACTAGATTGTGAGGTGAGGTGAAGAAGAGGGGCTGGGTGCTGAAAGGACTTTGGCACGCGGCAAGAGGCGTGAGCGTGTTGTGGAGAGCTAAATAAAGCGAAGTGCAGCGGGAGATGGATAAGGGTGTGGCGTAGTGCGGCGAGGTGGAATTAAATAGGTCGAGGTTGTAGGCGGCGTGCAATTTCTTGCACTTCCCAGTCTTTTGAATGATCTGAGAGTTTAGCCAAGTTGTTACACAAATGTAGTGGAACAAATCCCAGAGCCCCGATGTACGACCTGTGCTTTTCGCCCCACATATGGCTGATCTCCATTTTCAAACTCTGGTATTTAAGACGTTCTTCTGCCTCCTTGGTTACAATGTTTTAATTGCAAGGCACAGCACAGGTTATAATGTTCTAAGTGCAAGACACAGCAACATCTACAAGTAGACACGATTTTTTCTCCAAATCCCGGATAGCTATATTCGGTTGTTGTATATTGTTTGCCGTAATCGTGCGATCTGTTTGAATTTGTTAGTCGTACAATATTGTAGAATCCAACAGACGTCACCGGTTTTGGTAAGTGTTCGTACCACTTCTCTTTGGAACGTCGAGGGCGGTACAGAGCTGCCAGTGGAGGTAACTACATACCCTGTCGCGTCTTTTCAAGTATTCGGTCTTTGCTAGAATTGGACAAGATGGAACGATATGATCAATGGTTGTTACTTGTACCTGGCAAATGAGGCATTCATTGTCTTGAAAATTTTGAGAACCGCTTTATAATAATGTCGGGTTCTCAACGCCTGGTCTCGGGCAGCTATTAACACTACTTCCGATTCCGGCTTCATTCTTCCTCTTTTAAGCCACATAAATGATTGATGTTTAGAGATCAGCACTTTGTCCATTCTTTTTACAAATCGTGGTGTGCATCTCCACTATTTAACATTTTTGGTCTCACATTTCATGTTTAGTAGCATAAAAAGTTCAGTGTCTGTGTTATTCTGTGTGTCTTGCTTAGTTTTCTTGTCAATGATTGTTGCTACACTAACAATGCTTGTGTTGTCCATTCGTCGGCCAGATTTCATGACCTGCCTCATTAGTGGTTTGTCTTGATGACTGACTATTTACTTTCCCATCCCGAATATAGCGTTGCGTCAGGAGGCTTCAAATCGTCTAAAGCCACTTCCGTGTCACATAATGTCTATGTACATCAGGTCGAGGGTAGCTACATGATGCAGTGTAAGCAGTTTTCTCTTTCTTTGGATCCATGATTCGAATTTCTTGCTCAGTCCAGTCTACTAGTCCAAAAGTGTACTGGACTACAGGCACCGCCAAACTACCTACTGCAGATAGTTTATTCCTGGAGTTCAGAACGGACTGCAGAACAAGTCTCACTCTTCTGTAATATTCCCTATGAATTCTCTCTTTCATTGTGCCGTTCGAGATGTTTTCACATTCTTAAATGCCCAGATATTTGTAAGTTTTACCTGTCTCAAGATTTTACATCATTCAAGATGACTTTATTTAGTAGCAAGATTTCTTTACCGCTATTGGAACCTTTACGGCATCCTTTTTGTTCAACTGGCAACAGATGATTCTTCTCTAGGTTTCTGTATTTTATGTCAGCTACTGCTGCAGTTATAACTTTGTACATTACTGGCAGACAAGTGATTGGCCTGTTAGACCGGGCGCCAGCAAGAAAATCCACGTATGATAAGCCCAAAGTTAAAAATTTTTGAGAAGTTAGCCGGTGTTATGAGGAACAGGGAAACGCAAGTATGGCGGTCTGGCAGTGTCGGCGCAACGAGTACACAACTAATTCATGTCGCATATTGTTCGTTAGATAGCCAAAGTGTGAAGGAGTTGTATGCCATACCACTGTGGCGTCTCAAACTGTACGCCAGATTGTATACACAGAAATATTTTTTCATGCTCTCTTGTATTAGAGCTCAAAGCTAATGTTTTGCTCTAATGATAGAAAATTGTTTTTCATTGCCGATTATGACCACGCCATACCGTTTCGGCGTCTCTAAGTAGCCACCATACTGATTCACCATACAGGCCGCAATGATTGCGTTTCCTTGTTCCTCATCACACTGGCCAACTTCTCAAAAAGTTTTCCTTTGAGCTTATCATACGTCGATTTTATTGCTGGCTCCCGCTCTGTGTAATTCTTCGCCAATGAGCCGTCTTCCCTCTTTGGGTAGCAAATACGTGATGCCACGCGTGAGCCATTTCTGGAGTTCCTTTGTGTTTTATAAAATTTTATTAACAGCCTTGCTAGATGGGAATGTATTGCTGTTAATTTCTTAATCCAATAATAATGTATCTTATAAATTTCGGAGTATTTAGAGTTTCCCATGTTCATAATCGCTTGGAAGAGGTCCTCTTCCGAGAATTTGTGAACATGTTCCACTGTTTCCACAAGGTCATGGGCAGCATCAACTTCAGATTGAAGCCAAGATGCATCTTTGTTGTAGTATACGCTTTCCTCCCAGATTTCTGCTCAAAATCTTCATCTTTTGAAGAAGTGAGAGCATTGTCGTTTCGTTTTTGTCTCAGATTGAGACAGAACTCCTTCGCGTCCGTTTCAAACAACTTATTCTGCATACGGAAATACACTCTACATTTGTAACGTCTACTGCGTTGAGCCCATGCTTGGATTTTGTCTTTTAGTTCCTCAGATACCATTAGCCTGCTTGTGTCATTTTCAATTTAGTATTTTTGTTCAACGTGGAATATTTTTCGTTGATGTTTAGAGATATGCATCTTCTAAAGAATATGTCTCAGCTAAGAATGATATTTCACGCCGAGTGGCGGCTATCCGTTTCATAATTATTTTCGTCCATGGCGGTACGGGGCTGTTTACTCTGTTTGGCCGTCGGGGTTCTTGTCTGACCTCAAAATCATCTGAGATACCAGAGATCCAGTTGCATACATGATGTGATTGATTTCAGTAATATCTAGATCTCTACTTGGGGTCTGTACCACCTCATTTACGACGGAGTTCGCTGTCTCTATCACTCTCTTAGCTTTGGCGTTTTCGTATGTTCTCCTCAACGGTGCACGATATTCGAATGGAAGTTGACGAACTCTTTCTATCTCGCGTCGAAGAGCATTTCGCATCATGTCCTTATCGTGTGATTCATTGCCAGATGAATTTTCACCACTCTCGGATGTTTCATTGCAAAGAGATGAACCTTCAACAGGATTACAGTTTTCAAGTTCTACATGTTCGTCATGTGGGTAGTTTGATCGAAGAATATATTTCGAATTTCCCTGAATGTCAACAAGTTGTTCTGCAGTAATTTTTCCACTGCTGTGTATGTATCGTCGTTAACAGGCAGCTTCTCTGAATCTAGGATAGGTCTCATATCTGGGATCTGCTCTCTCAATAACTTGAAAACGTTTATTTCCGAGCCCCCATTTTTTTGCTTTTGCACAGTAAAAGCACTACATCGCTTCCTTTAATTCATCCCTGTCCATCTCTGACGATGACTTTGAGCTACTCCCATCTCTGGGTTCCTGAGACTAACATCCGTGGGATGGACAGACGTCGACAAGGTGACAATTGCTCGGTTTCTGAGCAGGTATGGGACATTAGTATCATAAGGCACGTTAAAATTCATTACATTTCCTGTTATATCCATTATGCTCATTGGTTTGAAGGTACGTTTTGCAGGACGCAAACTCGAGTTCACGGATCACACTTAACGACAGATCACACGGATTATTTCCTGTCATCCATTTCTGCGACCCACAGTGACATCATCCGCAGAGGCCAGCAAGGGGTCCTTCCGATCGTCAGTTAGCATTACTAAACCCAACGGAAATTTTTCAGACTGTTGAAGGCAGCCTCCTTCGTTGGCTAATGCAAGGTTCGGGCTTCAACTCTAATGAGTGGCCTGGTGTGCCAACCCAGTTTTCCTCCTGTATCCTCGATGGGCCTATAACATATCCAAAGGTTCAAGACCCTTCCCTCTCTACTTACTTCCCGTTGTGGATGAAGCCGCTCCTAACGGAGACAGACGCTGCAGCCGCCAGTTGCGGATCAGAAGTTGCTGTTTTGTTAGAGGTGCCTCTTCCGCCATCTTCATCAATCCTCCTTTCTTCTTCGAATATACCGTTCACTGGAGTACTTCTTCATCTGACCCCTCATTTTCAAAAAGAGAGATCCTACCAGTAGCTAAGCTATCGCTTACATAGCTCTCAGGTTAATGGGGTCACTCAAGCTTCACATCCAACTACAAGGTCGAGTACTCTCCAGGTGGATTAATATTATTATTATTATTATTATTATTATTATTATTATTATTATTATTATTATTATTATTATTATTATTATTATTATTATTACTCTTGTCAACATTATTATTGCGCTATTGTTGTTACTGTCTATTGTGTTGTAAAGGATAACTATCTTCGACAGGAAAATTCCGTATAAAGAAAGAAAAATAAAAAATGAATAGTCTCTGCTGTGCTCACTAACAATAGTGTTTCGTGCCACTGTGGGGCTGGCCATGAGAAGTCGACAGCGTGCGGGCGAGCGGTCGACGCGAGATGGACGTGAAGAGCGCCCCCAGACGGCGTCCCCAGTTTGTCAGCGCAATGGGAGATAGGGGCGCCAACGCGCGGGCTGACGGCCGGGGGGAAGGGTGTGGGAGGAGGATGGGGGATCGGAAATATGGAAGAGCGACTGGCTCAGCGCGATGCGTATGCAAGCAGCTGCTGAGACGAGGCTAGGGGATAAAACGGCGTATACAAACGGAAATGAGACAATCCGCTAAGGAGAATGCTGGCAGAGGTATTTCGTTTTGCATGTTTCGCAATTTCGCATTGTTCTGAAGGGTTTATTAGAGGTAGAATGAAGTTGAAATTTTCTCGAAACATAATTCCAAAATTTTTGAGATGTTTCGATTTGTTCGCATGGTGACAAACATGTAATGAATAATTAAACTTAATAATGATAATAAAATTAATAATAATAATAATAATAATAATAATAATAATAATAATAATAATAATAATAATAATAATAAATTAACAAACCTGAACCTGTGTTGGAAAATGAAAAGGTCAGAATTTATTTCAATGGCACAATTTTGACGCACAAGACTCTCAAGGTGCCAAAAACATCTTTTCTAATTGATGTTGCAGTCTCTTCCTACATGAGCATGCACAAAGCATTCTCGAAGAAAATAAGGAAGTACAGCGATCTGGCATATCAAATCAAAGATCAATGGAAACAGGACCAAGTATGCATTTTCCCAATAATTATCCCGTTTTATATCCCTCCAAGGCTTTTAAAATTAATGCAGAAGTCTGTCATCTTAAATACTTGACGCATTGTCAGGAACTTTCTAAATTCAGATTCTTAAATAAATAGCAAATAACACACGTAGCGAAAATTCCGTTGTGAATACAGCTGTGAATAGAGAAGACGCCATGATAATTGGCACAGGAAGCCTCGTCTACACAGATTACCGATTATTGTTGTAAATATGTGGCAGCAGTTTTATTGTATAATGGAGTTGAATTTCTTTTTATCGTAAAGTTTAATGTACTAAACTGGTAATGACTTATCTGATTCTACTCTTTTTGTTTCTTACCAACCATTTCACCTTTAGTTTTGTTTCTTTTATGACATAATTTGGCACATTGACAGACATGTTTGTTGCAACAAATACTAGATGAATGCATTGTATTGTATAGAACGTAACAGTATTTTTCTTGTAAACATCGTGTTTTGGCTATTTAAAGCTGGGATGCAAACACACACCGCAAGAGTAAACTGGTCTCAATTGATTACGGGAGTAGCGGAGTGTTAAAAGTAAAAATATGTTAAGGAAACCTATTCGAATAAACAATTAGACACACTTTTTATATTACAACAGCAGCTATTTTTGGAATATGTATATTGAAAATAGTAATGAAATGTCAAACACCTGAAAGCTTAGAGAAGAGTACTGAGATAAAGAGATTTTTAAAAGTAAGAGGCTTGCAGGAATTCGTTAAGATTGCAATGAAGCAAATCCACGAAAATTCGACCTTCTGTATCTCCATTTGACTTTCAAATTATCTTCCAGTCGTTGAGTAAAGCTAAAACTATTCCGATCCGACTCCATAGTCATCCGATTTGTCTTTTTGTATCTTCACATATAATGATCTTATTTGCAACTTCCTTTTCTTGTAAATATCTCTAGGCAGCTTACTAGCTTCCTATGGTGTGATTCCGGATTCGATTCCCGGTCCAGGCAGAAATAGTTGTAGCTTTCCTTAAAACCGTCTCAGTTTCTACAGCTGAATGACGAAGAAGAGCTCAAGCAGGCTGAGTTTGCTAGTGAGGATGAAGGGAATACGTCAAGTTCGCTATTTGTGACTCCTATCCCCAAGCGTGGCAATTAAACTAGGCTCAGGCACGAAAGTTAAGTAGTCGGCAAAGCCGGACAGTTGACCCCAAAATGCCAAATACATACATACATACATACATTTCTTGTCATTCGTGTTTACGTGGGGTATTGTCATTTTGAGGCGAATGGCAAGGTCACGGTGCGTGCAAGGTCAGTGCTGCACGCATGCGCTCGCCCCGAGGGGCAGAGCGTGGCAGGGCGCTGGGGAGGGGCGTGGCGCGGCGGAGCAGGGCGGGGACGGCGGATCGAGAACGACGAAGAGGAGCGTCTGCAAGGGAGATAGCAGCCGAAGGTAGGGAGCAATGTGCCGGGGCGGATCGGGGTGAGGCAAAGAGAAGAGAGTAGTTACAGAGGGGAGAGAGATCGAGATTGAGGACAGAGGTGGTGAAAAAATGGAGAGGACCGGAAAGGGATAAATAGGGAAGAAAAGGCCTGGAAAGAAACAGGGAGCAAGGACGGGCGAAGGACGGAAGCGCCGGGGCAGACGGACTGACTTGCGACGGTGGGAACAGGGAAGGGGTGAAGCGGGGTGACGGGAAGCGAAGAACAGAGATGGATTGATTGATCGTTAGTAATTCTACTACTCACGTCATTATTAAGGGTAGTGCATGTTTCTTCCTCGTGGTTTCGGGGTTTCCCCAAACAGGTATCTTCCACCAGCGGGGCACCGCCCCAGCCGGGACAAACTCTAAATTCCCGATCTGTTTCCCGGCCTTTGTGGTAGTGTAGTACATGTTAGTATAAGTGTATGTTTAAGGGGCGAGGATAGAACAAGGAAGAAGAAGAAAAGATCGCGCAAGGACCGCGGCCCATTTGAATAAATACTGCTCCGTCATTCGCCAGGTGTTGATCGGAGAAACCACAGAAAACTACCGATCAGAGCAGCTAACCGCTAGAATTCTCCTCCAGAGAGCGACTGAATTCGTCCCAGCTGACAAGCTAGTCTCGAAAATCCTGACGCCGTCGGGACGCGAACCTAGACCCTCTCGTTCAGAGGCACTGCAGTGACATCAGTTGACGCCCTGAGCCACCTGTCCCGGTAGGACAAACGGGCAAGGACAGGAAAAATGTGGCCAAGAAGGAAGAGTGGAGTTTGTGGTAGAGCGGAGAGAGGTAGCGGGAAGATGGAGCGGGAAATGGGTAGGAATGAAGTCTCCAGGTGAGTTTGGTTTGGTTTTTTCGTGTTTCCGGGCGCGTCAACTGTTTCGGCCATTAGTCCCGTTAGTGTAGTGCATGTTCCTTTCTCGGGAGATGGCGGTGATCTTCACCCGCTGGATGGCGGCCTTTGTGGTAGTGTAGTACATGTTAGTATAAGTGTATGTTTAAGGGGCGAGGATAGAACAAGGAAGAAGAAGAAAAGATCGCGCAAGGACCGCGGCCCATTTGAATAAATACTGCTCCGTCATTCGCCAGGTGTTGATCGGAGAAACCACAGAAAACTACCGATCAGAGCAGCTAACCGCTAGAATTCTCCTCCAGAGAGCGACTGAATTCGTCCCAGCTGACAAGCTAGTCGCCGTCGGGACGCGAACCTAGACCCTCTCGTTCAGAGGCACTGCAGTGACATCAGTTGACGCCCTGAGCCACCTGTCCCGGTAGGACAAACGGGCAAGGACAGGAAAAATGTGGCCAAGAAGGAAGAGTGGAGTTTGTGGTAGAGCGGAGAGAGGTAGCGGGAAGATGGAGCGGGAAATGGGTAGGAATGAAGTCTCCAGGTGAGGAGGATACATCTGTACAGAAGAGTAGCGGGCATGCGCGAGGTGGGAGACGGCGTAGGGGGAGTGAAAGAGAGGTGGGGAAGGGGAGGGGAGCAGAAGGGGAGGGGAGCAAGAATGGGAAGGAGCGGGATTAGAGTGGGACAGCGCCGTTACGAGAGCGCCGGGCGCACCGGAAACGGCCTCAAGCCAAATGAACTGACGCCGCGGTCACTGCGCTCGTGCAGCTAAGAAACAACAGACAAAAACACGGAGCAGACTTCCGAAACGAGGCGGAGGAAGAGACTGTCTCTCGGTCCTTGTCTTTTATCACCGACCTAGCTTGAAGTTCTATTTGCTAGAGAAATTTCCACCTCTTCAAGGGCCTTTTGTCGCCCCATCGACTTCGAAACGCTTTACCAGATGTTTATTTTTTACTGTCGTCATACACGCAATCCATACACCTGTACCGAAACGGAAATCATCTACCGTCTGTAAAACTCTTCAAGGGATTTTTTCGAGGTTATTTACATCGATATGTATCAATTTTTGTGTTCTGATTATTGAAAATGTTGAAAACGTACAGTTTGGGAGTATTAAATTAAAGATTATTCCGTTTTATCTGACAGTACATTAAAAATGTACAAGAAAAATGCATATTTAGACACAATTTTTTATTGATTTTTTTTTATTCTTGAAAGTAATATATATCAAAGTGTGTGATAAAGAAATCCGATAGTATCTCCTATCTTTCAAAATATATAGAGTACAAACATTTAACGGAAATCAACTTTAACTTGATTTTTTTCTATAAACACGTTTTTTTTACTTAGTGAGTTTCACTTGTATACCAACTGAATAAACATAACGGAAACTTAGATCACAGCAAAAAACAAAATATGAACTCCAATGAAAATAATAGGCAAAAGTGTACATGAACAACTAGAAACAAGATAGGATTACCACAATGTTTTCAAAAGAACGACCAAGAGCTACGCAAAACGACGGGGCGAGCAGGGAGCCTGCGGCACGGAGGGGCAGCTTCCAGGGCGCCGGCCAGCATAACGCGCCTGGGGAGAAGTGATGTGCGGTCTGGGGAGAGCGTGGCGTGGCGCGGGAGGGCGGGACTGAAGCGCGGCGTGGTGTGGCGTGGCGTGGCGCGGAGTGGCGTAGCGTGGCCTAGGGGAGCACGGGAAGGGGGCGGAGCGCGAGGTTGCATCGGCGGAGGCGGGGACACGCGCGGCAACCGCTAGTCGCGCCGAGCGCCGGCAGGCGCGGAGGAGCGGGGGCGTTTCGGGGGCGGGGCGAGAACGGAGTGGCGGGCAGCGCGAAGCGTCGCTGGGCGGGCGGGCGGCTCGCGGGGCGAGAGGGCGGGACGCTCCGACGCCCGGATTACCCACCTCTAATTCCGACAAATTAACACTTGTCAGATTTGCTGCAATGACGGGAAACTGCGAAATCCGACGGCTCGTATGTCAACGTCGCAGGTTGCGCTCGCGACCGCGCCGCCTACGCCGCCGCCGTCGCCGCCACCACCCCTGCCCCCCCCCCCATGCCGCCCGAACCGCCGCCACAGCGCGCGCAGAGTCCGAATCCCCAATTCCCTGATCTCCGCTCTGTGTGCGCTGGAGATAGGCGCCGGGCGTGCTGTCCCGAGAGCGGCCGGCGAGGAATGTATGGGTGAGGGGCGAACGACCGAGAGGGTGGGGTGGGGGAGGGGCGAGAATGTAGGGTGCGCTGAGCTCGAGGACGCCGAGGGCGACGCGAGAGCGACGCGGAGGAGTGTGCAGCGGGGGTGGATGCGGAGCGGGCACTGGGCGGAGACGCAGGCGAAACTGAAGCGGTGCAGGAGTCGTGGACTCTAGGGAACTGATCGTAGGCGGAGCTGAGTGGGAGAGCTAAAGCGGTGCGGAGGCGGAGCTGAAGAGGGACAAGGTGAAGCTGATGTGAGCTGGAGGTGGAGCGGGACGTATGCGAAGCTGAAGAGGGGCGGAGACGGAGCTGATGCGAGGTGGGGCAGAAATAGAGCTGATGCAAGGCGGGGGCGGAGGCGGAGCTGTTGCGAGGCGAGGGCGGAAGTGGAATGGGACGGAGGCGAATCTGAAAAAGGGCGGGGGCGGAAGCGGTACTGATGCGAGGAGGCGGCGTAGACGGAGCTGTTGCGAGGCGGGGGTGCAAGTGGAGCGGAACGGAGGCGAAACTGAAGAGGGGCGAAGGCGGAACTGTTACGAGGTGGGGGGAAAGGGGAGCGGGACGGAGGCGAAGCTGGAGCGGAGCAATTGCGAAGTTGGAGTGGGTTGGGGCGAATTTGCCGTTGATGCAGAGTGGGGGGAACCTGGAGAGGGGAGGGAGTGGTAACGGAGGTGAGTGGATAGCGATGGGAGGCTGGTAGACGGAGCTGAAGCGAACAAGAATAGGGAATCGTACAAGAAAACAGTTACTCCCGCGAGAAACTATCTGCTCAGCAGTATAGTTTAGAAACTAATCCGTCATGTCTATTGAAAACAGACTATTAACACCATCCTATCAGCTAATTTTTGCTTGGAAGAGATATGCCTCTTCCAAGCAAACCGAATCACAAACACTCATTCAGAATACAAAAAAAATTCAGTACTTTTATCTACATGCTTCGCTGAATGATGCTTAGCACTATGATGCATTACTCAATGGTTGGAATTGAACTAAATTATGTTAAACTTATCCATTGTACAAACAAATGTGTAATGAAATTTTGCTCCGAAAAAGCCAACGAATTTATACAAACAAAACGTAGGCAGAAACAACAAAATAACTCAAGGTGAAGTAGAGTTATAGATTTTACTAAATGATTGCGATTCACACGATCATTTCTCCTTCGACTTATAACTACTGGTACCTGTCAACACAATAACATATTCAGTATTAACGTAAATTCGTAACGTAATTCTTAATTAAATTAATTAATTCCCCGAAACTGAATAGGTCTTGAAATGTCAAAACATCGGGAAATTAATTAATTTTCTAGGTCGTTTTTGTGGCACTCATAAAAATAGTGAGCATTATCTCAGTGTGGAACGGGCAATAAAAATAAACAACTATATTAAATTAATTAAGAAGACGTACGGCAAAATGGCTCGGTTCTCCCTATATATTTCTACAAGGTATTGAAATGTAATTTCATTTTCAAAAATTATCAAATAATTATTCTAAAACCTTAATTTATATTAAAAATAAATTAAGGTTTTGGAAAAAACGTTTTTTAAAGAAAAGTTATAAAATTTTCAGAATTCTCATAGTTTTATGAAGTTCAAAAAACAGCTTTAATAAGATAGAACATGATAACAACACCCAATTCTTTTAGGTACAAGACAAAAATATGTTTTACAACTTATGTTCATTAATTTTTTTGTCTGATCAAAAAAATATTGACATGCACTTCATTCATTGGAAAAATAAATTATTTGAATATATTTTATTTAACATTTCAAAATTCGATACAACGTTCTTGGGAAATAAAGTCTAATAATGAAACAATATTTTCACTTATTATTTTGACTTCACCCATAGTGATAGAAAACATTGTTAAACCTTAGCCAAAAACATTATTTTTTTAATTGCTGGTTTAAGACATGTATCAGCACAGGAAAGCAAAATCAATCGTGTTATGACTCACCAAGACTTGTTTCAGTGTCTCCTAACAGAATACTTGTCAAGACTTCTTGATTGTTCATCTTTTGCCACTGCTAAGTCTTCTTTTTTATGGTTGTCCACGTTTACCTGCAATCCGAGGAGTAAGACAGCAGAACATTTTGTCTCGCAATATTTACTATTGTTCTTTCTTTAGAAGATGCAATTCTTTTCAGTTTGGCAAGCACAGTATATGGAGAGAATCCTTTATGACAATAAATTATATATTGAAGTCAGGTTAGCGGGTCTTGGTCAGTAGGAGTAAAAAAAGAATTTAACTCATGGTTGTTTGCCAACGTTTCGGGAAATATATTTCCATCCTCAGGGCTGTATATGACGAACAGGAAGCAAACACATTAACTATAAAGCTACCAAAACACATAAATTAAAATATCAGATAAATTACAATATATGGTTAGAGTTGAACACATTTAAAAAAAATTGTTAGCAAGAATTGCATACCTTTAAACCACCAACAAAGTATATACATAATTAAATGTTCTGCGTGTTCTTGACTATTAGGCACCTCAGAGGAAGTGAGGTATGCGTGTGTATATAACATTTTCACCACACCAACACACACCATGATTACTAATGGTTGAATGTTGGGCGGTGAGAAAAGACTTTCTTTTCTTCAGACACTAAACATTTCCTACCATTTAATCCTTCGAAACCTACATACAGTTTTCTTCATGACAGTAGTTACGTTTTAACACAATTTTACAAATACAAGCACTAATCGCAATTCACATTCATTCACATTCAAAATGAAATATCCCAATTGTAAAAAATAAATACATATTCAATAGTAGTCAAATTAAAATTTCGATTTTTTTTGACTTGTTTTGACATGCTAAGGAATTCTCTAATTTTTATTTAAGAAATCTGACGCTGATATCTAAGTTTATCAACTCTACATATCACTCATCATATCAAAAAGATCAGAATTGAGAAAATTAATATTTGCGGAAAAAACACATTTTTATTTAGAATCTGAGAAATTAATTTACGGGGTATTATGACTGATATTATTTGTTCTACCAATTTATAGCATTGGCATTTTATAACATTGGATTTTGAGATACCAATTTATAACATTGAATTTTGAGATACCAATTTATAACATTGGATTTTGAGACAAAAAAGGAGTTAAGTAGTGTTTCGAATTTTTACTTTTTACAGATATTCTAGATTGAATGATATGTAACATCGCTATTTTTATTCTGTGTATAAATTTCAATAGCAAGTTAATAGTAATAATACATTGAACTTCTTAGATGAGGAATTCCGAAGACAGTGCCTTTCAAAATATGCACATTCTAGAGAACCGAATAAAATTTTATCATGTCACAACACTCTGTTTCTATTTTTTTAGTTTTGAGCTTCTTAATTCTCCGAGGTCAAGCCTCTAGAGTGAATTTATCTCATTCCATTTTGTATTCTCCGGCCATAAACCTATTGTCTAATCTTGTTTTGCCTGCGTTCATCGAATAATTAGATGCGTGGTATTATATATAACTATATAGGTCGGATGTATAACTAAATATCTTATTGTCAGAGAAACTTTTTATTTTCTTTTTTTGATATCCACAAAGTAATGATGGCTCAGAGACTTCCATTTGTATGAACTTAGGTTCTAGAAGTTCTGCCATGAACACTTAAGACTTTTGACAAATTGATTCTGAGAGTAGGAGACGGACCGGGAAGTTAACCCAGTCGACAGCGGGCTACTGAAATCTAAGGACTCCGTGGAGAATTGCATGTGGATACAGAATCCCCGTGGGAGAGAAAGGCGAACAAGCCCACACGCGGCCGGAGAGAACACCAAGGGAGAGAGAGAATCGATCCCGTCAATCAATTGCAAGCCGATATTATAGAGCGATTGAAAGTGAGAAAGACGCAAACGATTTAGTCTGTCATGGTTAGCAAAACGTAATGCGACTCGATAGAAGATTTAGTGAACATGAAATGAAGGATGCAGAAAAGTATAGCAGCCAATAGGCCTACAGGTATTGCAGTAGTAGCTGCGGAAAACGGATGAAGAAAATGTGCCCTTGAGCGTACGTGCAGATATGTGGAGGGAAGGGGTTCCCACGGAGAGATGAAAAGAAAAGAATAAAAAGCAATCAGAGCATCAACACTGGAGGACGAGTATCGTAGAGTAGAAAAAAGTAGTTTAGAAAGCACTGTTTATTATGAAAACAGTTTAAAAAGTAAGCTTATCTAAATTGACTCTAGAAAGTTTGAGAACGAAAATTTCGTTCATTAGCATTACTATAATTCAGGTTTTTCATAACTATGACTTTGTACGGATATTTCGTTTATCAAATTCTCCGTAAATATCGTTCTGTAAAACTTACAATGTTTGCGACAAAACTTTAAAAGTTATCATACAAGACATTTTGCAAAATGAAAGTCGACAGAAAGCTATTTTCATTACGAGAAAGTGTAAAAAATACATAGAAAGATGAGTGGCAGAGAGAGGAACAGAGACAAATCAGAAAAACGTGTGAGAAAAGGAGCCAATAAATGCGGAAATGTTAAGAACGACAAATCAAATAAGTGAAAATGGAAAAAGAAAGAATGGCAAATGTTGAAAAACAGCGAATCGGAAAAATTGTTTCAGAGGTACAACCACAAAATTAAAATAGGAAAAAAGATGAAAGACAAAACAACAAGAAAGAAAGAGATTAAGAGGTAAATAGTGAGCAAGGGAGCGAGTGATACAGTGTGAGGGGGTAATGAAATAAACTACAAGAAAAAATTAGAGAGAAAGTGTGTATGTGTGTGAGTGGGAGAGAACGAGAGAGAGGGAGGGAGGGAAGGAGGGCTACGAATGTTGGCCGCAAATGATGCAAATAAGAAACAAGAAACCGTGAGAGAAAATCGCAGTGAAATTGATACAGAAGTAAACTGATCAATCAAACCATGAAACATAATAGAGGTATGAATGACAGAGGGACGAAAGAAACAACACTCAGAGAAATACAAATATATTAGTAGATTGCGCGCGTGTGCGTGTGATCGTATATACGCGCGAGAAAGAGAGACAGGTGTAGAAAATGAGCGAGCGAGCGAAGCTGTGGGAAAGAGAAATAAAAAGAGGAAAAAGATAAAAATACATTGATACATTGCGTGTGACGGTGGGAGAGAGAGAGAGAGAGGGGGCAATGAACGAGAGCGTGAAGACAGGGTGCTAAGCGGCCGAGGCGGCGGGGCGCGGGATCTAATGGGCTGCGCGTTGGCTGCGGCGGCGGGGGACGGGGGGGGCGTGGCGGCCAGCGATGGCGGGAGCGCGCGTTCCCAATGGAGCGCGTGTTCACTACGCGTCGATGACGTCTCGCGACGCCCCGTTAAAAATAAAGCACGCACTCGCCGGCCATTGTGTCCTCCAGCATATTTCGTTACTTTTTATCCCTTCCCATACGTATATACAGCAAGCTTTGCAGAGGCAGCGCCCGTAAAATATCCAAAATCCTCCCGCGCGCCCCTGCGTGTGTGTTTTGGCGGGATGTCGGCTTTTTTCTAGGCTTAACTTAAAATCCACAATAATATGAACGCTATATTTTCTCTGTTTTTATTCCATCCACACAAAGGGAATGCGCGAACACAGATCGGAGCAGCGTGGCGGCTGCCGGCGGGCGGGGGCGGGGCGGGGGCGGGGGCGGGAGCGGGGGCGGCGGCCGGAGCGGGAGTGCGGCAGGGCCACGGGCGGCGAACGGCGGGCGCGGGCCGCGACAGCGCCCTCCCCGCTCCGCCAGCCTGGGAGATTCGCCGTACGAAGGGAGGTGGAGCGGAGAGTGCGGCGGGCGCGGAGGAGCGCGACAGAGAACGAAATGAAAAAGTTCGCCCAATAAGCCGACGCGTAACCGAGACACGCGGCCCGCGCCGGCAGCGCCGGGCAAGACGGCGCCCGGGGAGGGGGGGGGGGAGAGGGCGACGGAGTGCGCGAAAGGGGATGGGTGCGTGAGGAATGGGAAAGGGAGGACGAGATGGGATGTGGAGAGACGGTGGTGTCCTTGGCGCGATTGAGTGAAGCAAGACAGACGATGTGAAACCAGATGGGATGGGCAAGGTGAGTTAAGGTGGAATGAGGTGAAACGAGGTGGAATTGAATAAGAAAGGGTGTGAGATGGGATGGGTGAGGCACGTAAAAGGGAAACGAGATAGTGTGGGAGCGGTGAAGAGGAGTGGAACGGAATGAGGCGGCATGAGGGAAAGTTGGATGGAAGAGAATGGGCGGAGGGAGATGAGGTAGAGTGGCGTGGTGAGGTGCCGCGAGATGGAAAGAGGTGAGGCAGGTGAGGTGGATCGAATCATCGCTGTGGCCGAGGGTGACTGATGGGATAGGTTAATGCGGAGTGATAGTAAATGCAACAATGTATTAGGTGAAAGGAGGTGATTGGTTCTGGGTGAGATCGAGATGATAACTGAATGAGAGAGAGAGCGAGGAGAGAGAGACGAGACGAGACGAGAGAGAACGAGAGAGAGAGAACGAGAGAGAGAGAACGAGAGAGAGAGAACGAGAGAGAGAGAACGAGAGAGAGAGAACGAGAGAGAGAGAACGAGAGAGAGAGAACGAGAGAGAGAGAACGAGAGAGAGAGAACGAGAGAGAGAGAACGAGAGAGAGAGAGAACGAGAGAGAGAACGAGAGAGAGAGAACGAGAGAGAGAGAACGAGAGAGAGAGAACGAGAGAGAGAACGAGAGAGAGAGAACGAGAGAGAGAACGAGAGAGAGAGAACGAGAGGGAGAGAACGAGAGAGAGAGAACGGGAGAGAGAACGAGAGAGAGAACGAGAGAGAGAGAAGTTGGCCGGGGGGGAGGGAGCGATGTGGTGAAGAGAAGAGTCGCGCGTGTAGAATTAAAACAGCAGTATCAAGTTAGGATGGGGCAGACAAGAGGGAAGATGGGCCTAATTCTGGCTAAAATGACTGGAGGCGTGCCTAGCAAATTCTACGTGAATAGGCGCGAGGTAGCGTGAGCTAGAGCTAGGAGCAGGAGCGAAACGAGAGTGGGAGGGTGCGCTCCAAGTGCAAGAGCGGGACGCTGGGATTGGTAGCATCCCTCGGAAAGCCCGTTTTTCCGCCGGAGAGGAGAGTGTTGGGGCAGGGGTCACGGCCGTGGCGGGAGTGGGTGTCTCTGCAGCCGGTGTGCTTCATGGCCTGGCTTTTTAACAAAGGCCGGAGGCTAGTGACAAGGCCCACTGCCTTGTATGCGGCCGCAAATACCATGTTCATGAACTGCCGGCCTGGGCGTTTTTAGCACTATTACACGGGGCTAGCGCTTGTTTCTCTTTCCTTTCGGTGCGATGTCGCACTTACCCGGGCGATGCGCTCGTACTTTTTTAAGCCAGTACTTTATATTTTGAAATTACGGTGCAGCTGCACTCTAGCCTACGGCTTACATTTAATGTCTATCATTCTTTTTTCTTTTTTGCGCACTATTTATTTTCTACCATTCCTGTTCGGTGAGAATGCATTTTCATTGCTCCAGGAACCGATTTATTGCACTTGAAATATTTCTCACGGAATTAGGAAAAGAGGAAGTAACTCTTGATAAATGATAATAGTTCGCTTTCAGAACTTGCGTATGTCCTTGATTTATAGTTGTGGGTGCTCTTGTTTGTTAATGGCGTCAAAAAATAGATAATATTATATTGAACTTTGGAACAAATATAGGTAGGGGTAGAAATTTAGTAATGGTGACATCGAGACTACGTACAACTATCGATGACAGTTTCTTCTTCGTTCTCTTCTGGTGCAATCCAGTTTGTTATGTCCACCATGTTCAGAAAACTCATCCTTGAATCTTTTGAGTTATTATTTAATTATGAAGGATGTTCTCAATTACTATATGGAACATTTGTGAGTTCTCTTGTATTATCATTCATAATATTTGTGGGGTATGACAAGTGCCATAAATGCCTTCCGGTTATGGCTGGTTGGATTGAATCGGAACTGATTACGACGGGACGTACTTCCCTTCGGGACCCCGCCCACAATGGAAAAGATAAGAGAATAATCATGGAATGATCACATGCAGTTTGGGGGCCATTGCATCAGGCACTGCTCTGATATTCGTCTGAAAATGTGTCTACGAATTCGATTCTAGCTGTCATTTAAAACAGTATGACGTACTACGGAGAGAAGTGCACTGTGTGCATGGTTTCTTGAGCTCTGGGATGTCTCTCCTAGATCATACACATGTTAAGTTGAATTATGAATATATGTGGCAACGGCCTTGTTTTTTGCAAGAACTGATAAGAAAATATTCGCAAAGTCAAATCAGCTAGAGGTTTACGCTAATATTCCGTAGTCTTTTGCGGAATTGACTAATTGCTGCGACAAAATGGAAAGCGATTTTTGGAATATTTACATTCCCGAAAGAAAAGGTGTACAAACGTGAAACTACATTTATGTCCAGAAGAAAAAAGGGTCATCTCAGCATTTGCTCAAAGGATCAGAGAAACTGTACGAAAAACCTGATGGGTCATTGACCCAGAAGCTGAGGTCCAATATTACAATATTAGAGTATAAATACTGTCTATATGTTATTCTATTACACTGCCAACAAAGGATATGTACACTTCACTCCACAGCATATAACGGTTACAAGAAGATTAAAACGGAAAATCTTTCAATCAACATAATGTCTAAATAAATTTTTATATCATTCGTTTATTGTTGTCAACTCTAGATGTTCTCAGGTAGGTTAATCTCAAATCATTGTACCACATGCATTTTAATCCGAATCTTTGCTAGTGCAGACGCAGCCATTTGGGTTATTTAGTTCGCCGAGATGGCTGGTGCGCGCTAGAAAATTACTTCCACTGAATGAGAAAGGACGAGAGAAACTCATCTTCTTTGCGAGTGCTCGGTTCTTTCCAAAGAGACGCGTCAGGGAGATGCACTCTCCGCCGCCGGAAACGCCTTCTTAGCGGCCGTGGTCGATCGCGTGCGATTGATTTCGAGTGTCGCAATTAGGTCTCTTCGCGGCCTCTGCCTGCCTCTCTGCCCGCCGCTACCGCCACGCCTTTTCCGTTCCCATCCCCGGCACTTTCGTGATCGTTAGTCCGTCGGCGGCGCTCCGCCTCTTTGGGAGGGATCGGCCAGCGACTTGCGAGCGCCTCTCGTCGACCGCGCGAGCCCCCTCGCTTCCGCGTGCGACACGACTCTTTTGCGTCCAAGAATTATTTATTAACTAGCTACTCGTGCGAGAACTCTAGCGCGTTAAACTCTATCCTCTTCCCTACTTTTCCATTTCCAAATTAAACCTGTAACACATCAGTTTCTTCAAGACCTTCTTATCCTCTGTAACATGTTCTATATGTCTCCTCGTAATTGATAACAACAGAAACCCTTGTGGACCGGACACCCTTGTGGATACAAACTATTCTTATTTAACGTAATTACCGAGAAGAGAGGTACACCCGTGTAATTCAATAGCGTAGAATATTAAGTAATTAGTTTAATTTCACATACAGTTCTGCAGGCTTTGAACAGGTGAGGTAGAATCGAGAAAAGTCGAACAAGCAACAATGTAATAAAATCTTGAATAATATCTCATCCTATAGAATGTGCTGTGTGTTTCTGAAATAAATCCTTCATGTTTTTAAAGTCGAAATGCACGTTCTTCGTCTCCGTGAAATTCTCTTTTTTTAGAGACCTCATTCATAAAGATTGATTGCGTGTGAGAGCCGCAAAAAGTATGTATACTACTGGAATGATATAGGAGGCGATGTATCGTCAAATGCTGTGAAACATGTCGGGGAAAACGTTTTCTTGATCTATTGAATGTCTACTCCTTTCGAGTATTCTTATTGAGCTGCTTACGTTCGTCCGTCATTCACGGTTAGACCATTTACAGTCCCCCAATCGGGTGACCAATGAGGTGACATACGTCTTGTCCCACTCTCATGATGGTGAACTGGCGATGGTTTTGGTCGTCCATATAAAAGATTCTTAAAAACCTTTTTTTGTTTTTAAGCAACCAAAACGCGTTTTGGGGTGACTTACGGAAGATGTGATGAATAGTTTATTTAATTCTCGACAACACAAATCCACTGGCACAATTCTTGAGTGGCTTGCTCCAGGATATTTTGGAATATTTATGAAACAAACCATGCGTTTTTGATGGTTTTGTTGGATTAGACATTGTGTGAGCCGCATTTTGTCATAGTAGTAATACTTAAATCCCCTGTGAACCTTGGTATTCTTCCAAAGAGGATATTCAATGCAGTTGGTTGCCAGTTTATTAAATAAGAGGAGATATGATGATGAGAGATGATCGTGGCATTTTAGAACCAACCCAGCATTCGCCTGTACAACCGAGAGAAACCACGAAAACCCCGGTCAGGACGGTTGGTGATCGAACCCGGACCTCCCGATTGCGAAATCAGTGCGTTAGGCCCTGAGCTACTTCGCTCGGAATTTTGTCGTACCTGTGTGTAAATTTTGTTGTTAGGGGAGAAAAAGACATAAGAGTTGTTTGATGGATGAAGGAAATAACCCATGTTAAAAAGAAGATAATGAGTAAAATGTTATTATTTAAAAAAATATATGTTACAATGATAATCATAATTAAACGATCCCAAAAAAAGTACCGAGCAGTATCGTTAGCAAGTTTAGTATAATATATATTTATTATGTAAGGTTTCAATGCAACTATCAGCACTTTCGTGAAACGCTGTGCATTGCTACACACATGCACCACGTTTACATGAATTGTTACAACCGAATTCATCAGAATGACGATAAGTAATTTGAGTCAATCCAAATTTCGTAATAAAACATTAAAATTAAACAAGTATTTTAATCGACAAATTTTCACATAAATCACTATTCCGGTAAATGGACGAGAAGAATAAATAATATTACGAATTACGTACCAACGAGCATGGTTGATAATACTTGAAAACTATAATTTTTTTGCTCCCGAGTAAGAGAAAACGTACTTGTATTGGTAAGCGACTGCTGACAAAATAACACCCTCTGGCAAGAGACGTGTGCCTTAGCTTTATTCAACCATCAATTTGTCACAAAAAGCTATTTCCAAATGAATGATTCTGAGTATCTTTAAAATAATTACTTTTAATTTTTAAGTATTTTTTAAAATTTTAAAACATGTTTTAAATTATCTCTAATTACAAAATTAATATTAAAACAGTTTTTATTCCATGTCATCTGCAACGTCTAAAGACGTTGCAGATGACATGGAATCTTGCTGAATTTCTGGACGAAATCAAGGGTCTCTAAAAGGTCGATATTCACTACATTAAGTATAAAAGAAAGCAATTTACAACAAAGGAGTGCAAGAAAGGTCAAAGTTTCGACATTAGTGACCCACAGAATATATTTTTTATCAACAAATCTGAACTTTTCCTTGCTGCATTATATAACTCTCTATACTCTGTTTACGAGGAATGGTTTGTGCTTGATACCGTGGTGGGGACAGAAAATGAAAGAAATGATCGCACACCTAATACCCCTTATTCTGAATTCTTCTATTGCACACTCTAAAATTGATCGAAGGAATGTAGGAACCGAAACGAGCGATCAGAGCAGTCATCCTTTAGAATTCTGATCTGGGCTGAGATGCGCTCTGATTCTACTTTGTAAACGTTGGAGGTGCCCTGAATTAATTACTCGTGAGCGGATTTCTATGATTTTGCATATTTCTGTCCGTCGCTTCAGGGCATAGCTAAGTGAAATTTCTTGACATTTGGTTAGAATTGGATGTTATGTAGATTAATATGTTAGTGCATATTTGGCCGATTTTTCCTGTTGGTGCATATTCCTGTAATTGTATGGGCATATTTTGCTATTTCGTTAAAATAGAGACTTACCTATAAAACGTTTCAACTTTTCATATGATCTATTTATTTGTGAGCGTTCATTGATGTCACAGTTGCGTTTCACAGTTGGCGTTTCACCGAGTTTGTCACAGTTGGCGTTTTTACTTTACTATATACGATAAAATATTTGTGCAAATGTACAAAATTTCTTGATATATTTTTTTAAACGAGGCAGAGAAAATGCAACAAGACATACAATGTACTTCATTAGGGTGAATTCGTACTTTAATTATTTGTCTTGTGAAGTAAGGTAAGTTATATTCTGTTTGCCCAAAAATATGTTTTCATTCCAAGCACGTTTCTCCTGAATTTTATCAAGAAGGTTAATACAAAAAATGAAACATTTCTAATTTCAATTGCACATTAAAGTGCATATTTGAGAATTTTTAGGTCACAAATGCATATTTTTAAAAGCATATTTCAAGATTTTTAGGGTATAAAATTCCTCTCCCTACTACTTACAGCCAGAAATCAACCTTGACATCGACCGGTTTTCCAAGCATCAGTTGCGCCTCTCAGTCAGATACTATACCCGGCTACTTGCTACAGAAGAAACGCCGAGAAAAAGGCTTCCCAGCGAATGCACTTAAACCGTGATTACCAACCGTACCCCCACTGTAACCATTGGATGACGCAAAGCAACTTAATGTGCATTATTCAAAGTGATGTTTCCACGCTTATGTTATCGGTTATTTAATGCTCTTCGATTACATCACACGCACAAAGCGCCATTCGCATAACATCAGTGGACAGGTATATAGTCTTAAAAAGCCACGCACGAAATGACCAAGTCCAAGTCCATGGCCAAGTCCAGAGAGCCCGAAGCAACGTGCAGTGCCTAAACATATCAAGTGACAAACCTCACACTCAAGACCATTTTCTACTCGGCATATTTATAATCAGAGTGTGATGTTCTCAATTCCCACAGTTGCATCATTCATACAAGGTAGCTGCCATCTTCAATTTAGCATTCTTTTTTTTTTTTTCATTCGAAACCTGGATATAATTACGGCCCGTCATTAGCTAGCGTACGAAAGTGCCTGGCGCGTAAGAATTAAATGAAATAAACAAAACTCGGCTACGGCTCAAGTTGGGTAACACTCATAACTTTAATTTACAGCAGTTCCGTGTCGTCCCCCTCCATATAGTACTTCTGATGACACTATGCAAGTATAGCGGTCAAAATAATTGGAGGACCGAGCTGACAAGCTATTACCCATGGTTTGGCAAACCTGGCTGACGGTAAGATTCTGGCCTTCGGTCTACCGGTTTACAGGAAAACAAATTTACTTTTGTGCAACGCATAATAATTCCCAATGCATATTTATGCCAAAAGTTGAAAACAAAATTTCGTTGCTATTGAAAACGTGATCGTATATTTCTCAGACTAGTGTGTTAAACAGTTGGACGACTTGTCAATAGCCCGACTACACCAATACTATAAAAAAAAAGAATTCGTCTGCAATAACTTAACATCGAACGTGGTAGATGGTGGGGTACAGACCCAATGGCGACCCGTAATTTCCTTCGGATTCCGAATGAAGGTAAGGAATGGTATTATGCTTCCCTCTCTCGCCAAATTTCTTCAGTGTCAATTCTCTCCGTTCTGTGGGAGGAGAGAATCAGCGTATTTTCTTGCCCCTCTGGAGCACGGTTCATCACTCGATCCATCCATTTGGAATTCGTGGAGGATGAAACGAGATTTCCGGAGAATTCAAGAGGATACTTCCCTTCATTTCATCGTTCCTCTTCTTTACATCCTAAGTGTTTTATCATGGTACCTGTCTCATCGTCATCATTGTTAACATCACCACCATCGTCATCATAGTCAACATCACCATCATCGTCATCATCTCATTATTCTACGTATTGATAATATTAATATTCGAAAGTAAGAATTAATATTATTTCTAAAAAATAACGTGAGAATCGTAAATTAATAAAACAGACGCTTGCTTGCTTCTGAGTTTGTCATTTCATGGGCCAATTTCAATTTGATGACGAAATGTTACTACAGTATGGCGTGGTAAAGAAGGCGGCTTATAGGAAAGTGCAAATCTTTATATTAGCTCACATCCCATGTCTGAAAGCACGTGCTCTTGTGGCAATTTGGCACTTGGCAATAACGAGAAATACTCTGTTGACATCCCTTTCACTTTTAGCAAAGCTCAGTCCTCATATCTTTGGAAGGTGGAATGCAGTTCTTTCAGTAGGAAAAAGGAGAAAGCACGTAGTCTGTCCTTGAGCAGTCAATCTTTCTCGTTTCGTTCCACCTCATAATAACTCACTTTTTAAAGAACGAATCGTGAAATTGACATTTGAGCAACCATAATATTTTATTACTTTTTATTAATTTACTTCCTATTATTATTTTATAAATAGTTTGCATTAATTTTGTAAAGATATTCTTATTTGTTTAATTTTCACGTTTTAAGCCTTCGTGTAATAGATGAGCTGGAATTGTTTGTATTTTATAATGATAATAATGATAATAATGATAATAATAATAATAATAATAATGATCAATGAAGCGATTGGTGACGGTGTTTCATCGTTATGGCCTCTTTGAGTCGGCTTTCATTAAGTTAGCAGTCTTCGCCACAAATCTGATAAAGATATCGCGATTTATAGCGAACAACAGTTAAGAAATCTATAAAATAGTCATAACTTCCCTCGATATCTTCAGAATCACAGTTTCGTTTCATAACCATACTGGACAGAGTCACAGAAACTGTCACATTGTTTGCCCATTCATTTATCAGCCCAGTTCACCCTTTCAGCCGGGTACCTGACGGTCATGAGTCTTGAAAGGAGAAAAACATAACAAAAAAGTGGCTGCAGTTTATGACCTGTTGCATATCTTCTCCCCTACCGTCCTGACGTGGTAGTCACGGCTGTGGCAGCGAAGATATGCGGTTGTCAATTACCAAAACAAGGAGATGCTCCTATACATGGGTTGCGAGATAAAATAAATGCCTTGTAGTTTACTTATCGCGCTCAGGGACACGCACAAGAAAATAATTTAAACTTTGTCACACGGAGGTCGTGAAGGGGAACTACACGACAAGACTCTTTTCTTTCCAGGATGGGAAAAGGAGATGCGTCGACAGCCACACTACTCTGGCTATTTGCAGAACTTCAGAGTTTAAAGAAAATCAGCACAGCGTGCTCACTTGTCACTTTACTTTTATAATTCGAACCAGCAACTGTATTTCATAACAAATATAAAATGTTGACAATTGCAGAAAGAATTGACGTCGTTGCTTTCATTCTAATTAGAATTGCTTCATTCTAAGGAAAAAACTCTATCTTCAATTTTGTAGCTGTCGAAAGACGCCGAAAACATTCAAACTTATAAAATTTTCGAAAATTCAGAGTTAATCCTGAATATCAGACCTATGCCACCTTGATAAGTGTATTTTATTCTACTTTTACAAGAAATTTAAAGAATAAATGCGGATCCGTTCTTGAGAAAATTGTGAAAATGCCCCAGGGGCTTCATGTAAAGAACCCCCAAATTTTAAAGAATGTTTTTCAAAATTTGAAAGCTTCAAGTAGAGCCAGATGGACAGGACTTTCTTCAATTTGGAAAAAAATTCTATGTATGTTTTAGGCCATAGTAGTGTTCACAGACGGACAGACCGACACCGACGTTTAAAAAAAACACTTCGGTGTCAGGGGACCCCAAAACGTATATTTCCATGGAATCTCGAAATCGATTTTCCACGGCATTACATAACTTTCTCTATACTACGTATATTACTCCGTAAATACAAGTATACATATCCGTATACAAGAAAGTACTAAAAACAACTATTAAGTTCATACAACGATGGCAGATAAATGTAATACTTAAGTTGTAATCACTGTTTTAATCTGGTCATTACCATCAAATATTTAAAGTCGGCAAGTTAAGAGACGAAATGAAACTAAAATTTACTGTAAACTATATGAAAACAGTCAAAAATTGTAGTCATAAATTTTAAATCTGTATTACTGTTACTGTTATTGTTATTATTGTTATTATTGTTATTACTGTTATTACTGTTATTATTATTATTATTATTATTATTATTATTTTAAAATAGTCTTACATTCTGTTGTATTAATGTATAAATATGTAAACAACTATAATATAAACAAATTATGCTGTTGTGCCACCGGTTTGCAAAACACCTA